>JAYKXP010000124.1:0-136931 GCA_037176845.1 Paramarasmius palmivorus
AACCCCTAACCCCTAACCCCTAAACCCCTAACCCCTAAACCCCTAACTAACCCCTAACCCCTAACCCCTTAACCCATAACCCCTAACCCCTAACCCCTAACCCCTAACCCCTAAACCCCTAACCCCTAACCCTAACCCCTACCCAAACCCCATAACCCTAACCCCTAACCCCTAACCCCTAATCTTCCCGTAACCCCCTAACCCCAAACCCCTAACAACCCCCACCTCCTAACCCTATCCCCAAAGCGCCCTAACCCCTTATTTAAAACTTATAATTTTATTTTTTTAAAAATTTATATATGTTTATATCTGCTCATACATCTTCAAATACACACAAATAACCCTCCACACACTTAAATATCTCACAATACACTCAAAATTAACTCAAACTACACAAATCACTGCTGTATACTCTCAATTTTACTCTTATACCAACACAGCGGGTTCTCTCATGCTTGTTATACACTCTACACAACTTCTACTCATCCATACTACATATATTTTTAATGGGTTTTATCAAATGGGGCTTATACTCTACTCAACTGTAACTACTGGTCTTCTTAACTAACATACTACAGCTTATGTTGCGTGTTTATATACTCTGTACCATCTGTACTTCACTCATGCTCAACATCTGACTGCTGGACACACACCATTATTCATTACACTCAATATTATCTTCATTTCCACTTCTTGCTCACTCATGTTACTGCCTGTCGTGAAACTTGGTCAAATCATATTCACTTCCATATCATCACTTTAACCCATACATATGTATCCTTCATCAGAAAACTTTCATTTTTTCATGAAACTCCATTGCTGATCTGTACGGGAAAAAATAAAAATTTTCATTCGCCGTCGGGAAATTTGACCTCGCCAAAATTCCTCGAAAAAAATTGTGCTCCTCTGTAATCATGTATACTTTACCACTCTGCTTTTATTTCTGAGTCAAAAATTAGTTATGGTCTTGTACGGGACAATTTTCACTTTCCGTTAGAAAAATCTTGAGTCGTAATACAACTTTCCACTCTGACACAAAACTTAGTTTAACTGGAAATGTACACGTGGATGGGCGCAGGTACACTGCCACACAGTCTTCATCACATGCTCTTATACTTTAATGACAGCTATTAATATTATTGTGAAAGGAATTCTTTGTTCAAACTTGTATGTATCTCATCAATACCACTTCTATGATACAGATGTGAATGTTGACTAAGAAGCTAGTGGTGTGTGACTAAGGATTTGTTGAATCATTGCGACTGTTACGAGTTGATTGGTCTGCGTAGTTACTGGATTGTTAGTGACAGGAGAATATGGCGATAGTTGGCAGTGTTCTCATGTTCGAGCAGGAGGCGAGGTACCGAGGGAGAACTGGTGGCAGCAGGTTAGGCGTGTCAGAAAGATCGACGTAAAATGGTAACAAGCATGCACCTTGTATCCATGACCTCAATCATTTTTCCTTCTTCTCCGACGTTCAACCTCTCCTATTCAATGTAAATAGTACCTTGTTGATAAGTAAGCCTTGATAGATAAAAGAAGAGTAGAAAAGAACTTACCTTTGGCACCTTAGTTTCGTCGCGGACGATGGTGATGGTGGTTGGAGTACAAGAGAGACAGCGTGCGAAAAGACCACGCTGCCTCTCAATGCCGGTCTGACCGGTAAACCCGCGACTTACATCCCTTCGTCCATGACGAAGGGATGAGACTTGGGTACTCGAGGGTAAATGTACCAAGTACACTTGCCCCCGAGTCTGTAACTCTCCGTCACAGCGTCGTCGACGCTATAATGAATGTCCAGTGCACCCGAGTCTATGCCTATGACTAGACTCGGGTGCAGACCTTCACTCGAGATCCCCTAGGCTTTCCCGTAGCGTCTGGGACTACACGAACAATGAAAACATTGTGGTGTTCATACCCAGACGCTAAGTACTGCCTGGAATGTTGACCTGGAGTCGTAGGTAGAGGGAAAGGGGTATGAAGGATGGCGTTCGCGAGATTGAGGTATCGGCGGTGCTGGCATTCGTCGCCGACGGCGTAGTCATACCGAACGACCCAAAACGCTACCGCAAAACGAGTTGAGGTAGATCTGGGATCGTTTCTTGAAGCTGTTTTCGGTGTCCGCGGGCTTTGGAGATGTGGATGTTGGATATTGCTGGGTGTTTCTCGAGACCCGTTGGTAGTGGTGGGTATCGGGATGTAGGTGGTATATGGAAAGGATATAGCCTGCAAAGAAGAAACCAAAATAAGAAACCAGAAGAAAAAAAGATGACGACCACGCACCTTGCACCTGTTACCTCGACCGTTCTCCATCGTTCCTCGACGCCCAACCGTTCTCCTAGTTCCCATAGAGACTCCTATAAAGATAAGTTAGATATGATGTATAAAGGAAAGATAACTTACCCGTTACCTTTCGTTCCATCGTCGGAGACGATGTCGATGATGGTGGTTTGAGGTTAAGAGAGGCAGCGTGAGAACGGACTCACGCTGCCTCTCAATGCCGGTCTGACCGGCAAACTTGGGGCACATCCCTTCATCGTACCTTCATCCGCGACGAAGGGATGTCCCTTGGGTTCTCGAGGATAAGTCGTGTATGAACACACTTATCCTCGAGAGGGGAACCATTAATTGCAGCTTCGTCGACGCTGCAATTATGGTTCCAGTGCACCCGAGTCCAGACTCAGGCACTAGACTCGGGTGCACAAGTCTGAGCAACCGGAAATAAAGCATTCGTCCGTGACGAATGCTTTACTTCTGGCTCAGGATGTGACCTCAGTCACATCCGCTCTTTTCCTCTTGCCTCTACAATCGTCGCTGACGATTTCAAAGTAAGTTCTCCTTAAAAATCCTGTAATAGAAAATTAGAAATTGTGAATGGAAGAAAGTAAGCTGAAAGTACCTGTGTGCGATCGGTCGTCGTGACGGTGGTGGTAGTAAGAGGTAAGAGAGACGGCGCCGGAGGGATCGTTGTTGGTACTTGTTGAGTGAGTATGGGATGGCTGCGGTGATTTGCGCATGGGATGGGGTGAAACAAAGACTATATATAACCTATCCGACAGTTTTTGAAGTGAGAAAAGGCAAGGAAAAAAAGGAACGGACACACACCTGGTACCTCAATAAGACGTCTACCTGTTCTCCCCCTTCTTCGTCGTCCCTGCCTTCTGAGGCATGTAGATAGTATTATATAATGCTAGAGTAAATAGTTAGTACTAATAGCTGAAGGGATATCAGTGAAAATGTACCTTGCGCGCTGTCGTCGTTGTTGACGATGGTGGTTGGGTATGAAGAGGCAGCGTGGAATCTTGTCACACGCTTCCTCTGAATGCTGGTCAGTCCGGCGAAACAAGGCACATTGTCGAGGACAAACCAATGTGCCTTGTGTTCTCGAGGACCGTGGTTTCGGTGGCGGCGGCGGCAAATTTGACGTGGCGAAGGTGTTGAGGTGGTAGTTATGGTGTGTGAGAAGCTATATATGTAAGAATAGACTATCAGCAGAACAATTCAAACAAGTAAACCTCAGCACGCACCTTGTACTGCCCCATTCCGTATTTTCCTATCCTTGCTCAGACTCGTACCCTGGATTTCATGTGTAGAGTAGCCTAATGTAAATCAATAAATGATAGTTCTCTATAGAAACGAGAAAACACGTACCCTGAAGTGCGTGTGAGTGGCCCAGAGTCGATGCGACACAAAGTCACATCGTTCGAGGGTAACGGGCACGAACGTAGACCCCATGTTCACGGTACTGGGGTTTTTGATGCTGCTGAACACGATTTTGATGTCAGCGGAGACGCTAGACCTCATCGTCGTGGACCGCAGCATCCGTCACCACCTTTGCCTTCTCCCTTCGACCGGAATCCAGAGGCCTCGCAATAGCCTCTGGTACGACGGTAGCGATGAAATCATCACTCCGTGCGTATGCAGAGGCTAATGAGGAGCTGGCATGTTGGCTATTGGGGTCTGGCAAGAGGGGATGGGGGTGCGGGTCTGCGCGGTGGCTATTTCGACGTGGGGATGATGCCGACGTTCTTCCTGCATGCTGTGTTCGCCATTTGTGACCCAAAATGCGATGCTTCGACCTACATATGTAGTCGCGGGATCGTTTGTTGGGACGGAGGTGGCGGTTTGCGTGTTGGGTGGTCTTCGGTCGACATTGTTGTGCTGTCTTCCAGCGAGAAGTCGGCGGTGACGGCGAAGTGAAAGGAAAAATTGATAAAAAGAATGAAATCTAAGCTGTCGAAGAAAAATTAAAGGTAAGATAACGCCAGGAAAGAGTCAATGGACACGCACCTTGTTACCCATTACCTTTCTCATTCTCCCTTCTTCCCCAACTTTTCTTCCTCCTCCTAGTTCAAGTAGGTAGCCCTGTAGCCACAAATTAGAAGTTATTGATGAAGAAAGGAAAGAAACCATACCTTTTGTGCCATCGTTGTAGACGATGGTGACGGTCAGAAGTCAAGAGAGGCCGCGTGAGAAAAGGCCCTCGCGCAGCCTCTATGCCGGTCTGACCGGCAAAACTACTGTAACCCTAATGGTAGGGTTACAGTTCATTTCCGTGTCGGACCGGTAAACCTAAGCCACATCCCTTTGTCTACGACGAAGGGATGTGACTTGGGTACTCGAGGATAAGTCCATAGACTTATCCTCGAGTAATGGGTCATCAGTGCAGTAATCGTCGTTGACGATACTGCAATGAAGGTTACAACCCGTGGACCTGAGTCTAGACTCAGGTTCACGGGTCCGAACGATGTCCGAGGACTGTGACTATGATGGTCACAGTCCACTCCTTCAAACGTACCACCATCGTCGTCGTCGACGATGGTGGTAGTAAGAGAGGCAGCTTTCTTGCGCTGCCTCTCTTTGCCGGTTTGACCGGCAAACCCATTGTAACCCTAATGGCTTCAAGCCATTAGGGTTACAGTTCGTTTCTGCGGAACGGGGATGTGACCGTAACGTCACATCCCTCTTACATCCTTACCACCACCATCCATCGTCGACGACGAGCAATAGGTAGGTTTTTCCTCTTCCATTTCCCTTCAACAACTAAAAAATATTTTACAGATCTATCTACATACATACAGCGCGGGTACCAAGTGCAGGAGAAGGAAAGAGGAATAGTAAAATGAAGGTGCGTGGACTAACCGTTCAAATTTTGTTGTTTCTCTGAACGTTATCCTTGCCGTTACAGCCCATCCGGTACGAAGAACCCACCGGCATCCACGATCTCAATCCCGCCTTTACCTCAACGCAAGCGATCGCGAAACAACCGCGGAAGTCCGTCAAGACCGCCCCCTCTCCGGCATCAACGCTCAAAGTCCCCAGAATACTCGTTCTGGGGCTCTTTGAGTGGCATGTTTCGACTTTGGCATCAGCGATTCACGCTGATGCTTCTTCTTCGCCGTCGACACCACACCACCACACCCGCCACGACACCATGCACCTGCCTTCCACCCAACCAACCACCTGTGCACTAGACACCCGAGTATAGGGTGTTCTGGTACATGGAACTCAGGATATGGCATCGGCTACGCTCGCCGATGCCTCCCTTTTTATCGCCGACGAAGGGGCGCTTTCTTTCTAGGCTAAGGATGTGACCTCACGTCACATCCTTACTTGTCCTCTTTCCTTCAACACGGTCGACGACGACGATCTAACTGTAGGTCGTCCCTTTGCCTCTCCCATACAGCTAAAGTCTTCATTGCAGATTCTCAATATGTCATTGGAAGGGACTAGAGCACGTCGGAGAAGAAGTAGGAAGGGAATTCAAGGTGCGTGGTTATCAATTTCATTTCTGTTTTTTCTTACGCTTTCGTAGTCCCTCGCCGTCATCGTTATCGATGACAACTCCCTTCACCGACTACCTTCGAACCAAATCGCACCAAAAGACCTCACCAAATCCCCTCAACGCCGAAGACGAAGAACCATGAAGAACGACGATCCGCGTTCCCCATTTCGACCTCTCCGAGTTCTCTAAACCCTTACCGCAGCCTCTGGACACGCAGAGCCGGCCTTTTTGCCGTGCTCGAGGTTCCAGAGGCTTCGATAGGTTTAGTTCTATCTCGGCATAGGAAACTCGGTCGCAGGTCCTTCTACTCCAAGTACATTGACTAGTGCAGCATTCGTCAAGGACGAATGCTGCACTGGGGACTCCAGAGTGGTAGTATGGAGTCCCCCGTCACCGTTAACCTCCCCTACATCAATTCGTCGACGACGAATTGATGTAGGCTAAGCGCGACTGCCACTCAGGCTCACCCCGTACCGTCTACGACGAAGAAGGACCCGGCTCAGGAGTTGAGCGCCCTGTGGCGGTGAACCTGGTCCGTCCCACGCTTTTGCCGAGCGTGGGACGGACCAGGTTCACTGCCACTTACCTCATACAACCTCGTATCCCATCTTCGTCTACGACGAAGGGGTGTATTCTCAGGTGCGGTCATTCCCCCGCAACCATCGACCTCCCTCTCCATCTCTCCATTCTACCACTTTCCCAAGGATCCCCGAGCATTTGCCTAGCCTCTGGGTACAACGTCGATGACGAATTCGTCATCCTTGAGTTCCAGAGGCTCATGCATTGTTTGTCCTTGACGAAGGACGCCTGGCACTTCGTCGTAGAGGCAGATATCGAGTGTAACATACTCGCTTCTTATCTCAATGGTCAGGGGTAAGTTTTTGTTTATTTTTAACATTTGGCGCGTACTAAAGTCTACTCTACAGATACAGTGGTGATCCATTGTTGCGGCTTCGTCCTCGACGATTGCTGTAACACTTGTTTGTCATTGACAAATGAATGATGTACCTTAATTAAGGTACGTGAGACTTCCTCGAAGGATTCGTCGGCGACGAATGCTTCATTAGCTGACCATCTACCCAAGAGTACCTCGGGTACATTGATCCAACGTCAGCCAATACAGCATTCGTCGTCGACGAATCCTTTGTTAGCTGCCCGTGTACCTGTATATTTCAGGTACTAGTCCCCAGTACACACTTCCTCGTCATAGACGAGTGAGTGTGCTGGGGACATTTACAATAAACCTGTTTTATCAAGTTCTCGTGCTCGCATAGTAATGCCAGCACGCAGAGCACATCGTCGACGACGCTAAGCTCTGCGTGCTGGCATCTTTACTCGAGTCTGATGGAAATTCATCAGACTCGGGTAAAGATATTTCAAGTGGTCTACACCAGGCATCGTCGACGACGATGTGTGGATGTTGATTGAGCAACCCGGAACACCAGGTGTTTGAAGTTGCACAGCCTCAGCGTTGGAAGTTACACAGCCACAATTGGCCAAGTAGACAGTCATGCGTCGTAGACGATAGGTTCTGCAGCCAACATTGAATCTCCCACGGTATCTTCTGGCCTGCTCTCCCTCCATCGTCTACGACGCATCAGTGCACACTTGTCTCGAGTCACAAAAAATCACACCGTAAGTCATCAAACACACATCCTCATAGACGAACGACTTTGCACTAACCAAACTTTGACAGGAAAAACATCCAAGTCCCAACACCCTACTGAACCCTAGCCAACACTACCCGTAAGTTCTCTTCCCCTACCCTAGCCTACACCCAAGTACCCTAGGGTCGATATCGACCCTAGACCGACCCTACATCGTCCTAATAACCCTAAGCCAGATGTAACCGGCCGCTGAGTGCTGTTTGTGGTAGCCGGAGCTGGTAGTGGACGAGGGCGCATAGAGCTCTGGGCTGTATTGGTGGAAGTAGATGAGGGGTAAGCATTTGGCCCCCAGGATGTCATGGGAGCTGGATTAGGTTGTGGATAGGGCCGGGAACGTTCAACGCGGTGGACATCGCTATTGTTGTCGAAATGAACACCGTTTCCATTGGGATTCGGTGACCGGTGGGTATCATTGACTTGTGCAGGATTAGGATTAGGCCGTGTGCCCGTCTGAGGACGTTCCATTCGATAAACGTCGTGTGTATCACCAAAATGAACGCTTTGACCCCTACGTCCAGAAGTATTGTCAGCAGAACTGTCGCTCGTATTGGACTGCGACGGTGGCTGAAGTGTCTGGGGACGGGAAGTGGTATGCACTTCATGTTCCTCGTCGAACCTGACCTGAGAGTCAGAGTTCTGAGGCATGATACGGGGAGTGTAGATATGAGTTGTTGGTTCGATGACTGTGCAAATCGTTGGTACAGAAACTAATCTTAAAACGTACCATTTTTATACTTAACCTAGCCTGTGGCAATATGCAGAGTTCGGTATGTAGGTCCAGAAACAAGTCTCTTGGTTGCAGTAAAATATTACACGGAGTGACTCCTTGAGCCATTGTACTATCATCGGTATCGAATAATCTTGCATGGATGGAAGTGTGGCGCGGAGGCGCTTTCTGATGTCGTAGGTCCAGGAGTTGTGGCGTGCACAGCGTTGTAGTTTGTAGATCCATTCGGCACGTTCGGAGCATCAAAATAGAAGGATGTCAGTCTTGCTGACGGTCAGAAGATAGCTGTACTTGAAGGAGCCTAGAAACCACCTGAAGCCAAGGGTAATACTAACGGTGTGTTTATGTGGGATTGGAGACAGAGCCTCGTTCTATGTTGCGGCCCGCGCGGTGGACGAAGTGCGCAATGGACAACAAGAAGTTGAAGACCCAGGTGCAGAAGAGCAACAAGTTCCACCTCAATAGGCCAGCCTGAGGAGTATCAGGTGTCTAGACGCTGTGATGGATGTTACGGTTCAAGAAGCATTGACCCTTTCAAAATTTAGGCGCTCAAACATCCCGGCCCGAATTGTTTGTTTGGCGGAAGCAAATAAACGCACTGTTTCCTCCCGACAACATCCTTGTAGCATGCCGCGGCCGGTTTCCTTCCTTCCTTCCTGTACGTTCCTCGAACCAGTACTTCCATCCATGCTTCCCTGATGGGAGTGGTTGTTTGAAACATTAGTACGAGCAAGACAGTATGGTTCCGGTGAGTTTGGCGTTTTGCATTTGTTCTCGGCGGTTCTCATGCCTACCTTCCAGAGGAGAGACACAAATGAAAGTTTGCTTCTACATTACTGCCCAAATCCACGCACCAATTTGCCTCCGAGCCTCTTTACCATTTGCGTTCACCATAGTCTCATTGAAATCCTTTCGATCGACAACTGTATCCGCCGTTGGTTCTCGATGGTTACTGTGAGCTATTTTCTTTCGTCTTTCGGACACAACCTAGATCTTAAGTCGCTCTGTACGCTCAGGTCTACGTCCTGTGAAACATGATTCTATCCTTCAAGCTTCGAGGGGTACTATTTGTGCTCGGCTTCAGCAGTCAAACTTATACGCTTGCAATTGGCTCCTCGGTAAGCCTTCTTCCTTTGTTTTCTTCACTTCACTCATTAAAATCATACATCTCGCTCAGTCCGCTTCAATACCTCCGTTATCTACGCTCGTATGCCTCTGCTGGGGTACCATTGCAAGTAGTTTCGGGGGGTCTTTGTTTGGGTTTTGTCGGAGTTTCGCAGTGTGTACGGGAAGGAATACAAAGGTGCGCTTTCTCCATGTCTTTCTCTCGATTACAGGCTCACACTACTTCGAAGTCATGAACACATACTGGCTGTTGACTCTCGGATATCCCCCTGTTCCCCTCCACTTGTCCAAAGGTCATGATGCGGAAGAGGCTCTTGCAACGCTTTCAACGCCCACGCCCACGCCCATGCTACCACTCTGTGCTCCGCTAGGACAGGACAGGATCAACTTCCTCGCCAGTTTCTATTGATCGAGATTATGTCTCTGCGCCCGCATCATGCCCAACCACTGCTTGCGAAGATTTCAGTGCATGTGGCCGTCGTTGCCTGGAGCCCACCCTCTCCAAATAGCACTATCGGGGGAACGTCTTCGATCGAGTCCTCCTGCATTCTCTCTCCGGTAAGATCTTCATCAAGTTGTCGTATTTTTTTTTCGACTGACAACCCTGTACCACAGCTTCCTCTTGACAGCCACTTGTGAACGTTGGTCACCGAGAAACATCGACTGTTTCCTTTACCTTCTCGCACGGTACCAGATCGTCTCATGGTGAGTGATTCCTTCCGTTCAAGTGATTGTCTTGCTCACCATAGATAGATGTGACAGATCGTTCAACCATGACGATGATTGAATATACTGGTGTACCAGGTAAGCAAGTTACTTCTTGTCAGGGATCATGCTAAACTGAGGAACAGGTAATTTCCGTTATCGATGCCAGTGAGAACTCGGCGTTGGGCGAAAATCAGAAGACGGATGATGTGGCGATTCTGAACGGACCAGGTATCTGTCCATCTATTCTCAAGCGCGTAACTGCTGAGCCCGTATATGGTTTTTAAGTCATTGTGCTGCTTTGACAATGATACCAGATACTATTTGATACAAGTTACACCATTGAAAGCAAATGCGCTCGTGGATACTGTAAATATCACCGAGCTAGGTCTAGGTCTTGCGCAGCCTTGGAAACTTCCGGCCTTTCCGTATCTAGACAACGGAACCTGTCGTATCCAAGGTGAGCGATACCTTGGTCTTATCTTTTTGCGTGCTCATCATCATGATTCTCCGAAGCAAGCCACTCTGATGCCGATAAGAATGTCAACGAGTTCTGGGCTCGTGTACCATGTACAGATCCATCCTTAGGTGAGCAATCCCAAGCCCTTTGCATAGGTTTCGCGTGCTAAATTGCGGCCTCCGTAGCGTCTTTGACCATGATAAACGTATATCTACTGTCAGCGCCGGAATAAAGTATTATCAACGTGGAACACGGGGCTAGATACTACATTCGATGTCAAGAGAATTGGTACGATATTTCGATATAGTCCAACTATGTACGGCTAGGGCAGATTCTGATGATTTCCCTTCTGGAGGAACCTCGGTGGAACTTGTGGCGCCCAGTCTACCCTTTGTACACCAATGAGGACGAAATTCTGCATATGCTGGCCTTAATACCGTACATTACTTCTACCATTACTAGTACCGTCTACATCCCTTTGAGTACCACTGCCCAACAGGCTATCATCAGGAATTGTGGTGACAAGATACATTGCAAGAAACATTACGAAGTTTCATTGGCGATACTACCCAAGAGCCTCTCAAGACCTGGTAGACCACTTTTCAATCCATCAATAAACTTGGTGAACTCTCCCTTTGACTGCACCATCGTTCCTTCCAACGTTCTCACTCGCTCCTCCAACTTCTCCTTCTCCTTCGCCCAGGCGTCGTTCAGCTCGATCGTCTCTCTAGCTTTGACTTCTAATGTATGCTCGGCTTTCCTCAAACACTCCTTCGCCTGCGCCAACTCGCTCTTGAGCCCTATTTCTGTTTTCCCGCATTCCTCTAGCTTCTTCGTCAGCTCTTCAACAGTTTTCCTCATTTCCAGCATCTGATGTGTAAGATTCCCAGTCGACCGTTTCGATTCGTTCCAGCCCTGTTGTAATCTGGCATTCTCGGCTTTCAACTCGTCAATCTGGGTGTCTTTTTGCTGTAGCTGCTCCAAGTCGGCGTCGATTGCTTTAAGAAGCCGGGCAGACTTCCTGTGCAAGGCGAGCATCTCGGTGAGCGGTGATGACTTGGGTGGTCTTCCGTGCTGCTTTGGTGGTTCGTCTTTGTCTTCGGCTGAATCTTCATAATCGCTATGATAATAGGCATCAGCCAGGGTTTCAAAGAAGAGAGTCGATCCTCGTACCTGTCCGAGTCCTTTTTGACTCTCTTTGCAGGTCGTTTCTCGGATTCGGACTCCGCATTTGACATGACATGGGTGGCGTATTGTGGTTGCCATCGAGAGGCAGATTTCTGTGCTAATTGTCTTCGCGGAGCTCGAGAAAGAGAAGAAACCGGTGTGTTGGCTGAGAAGGTGATTTGCGAAAAAGGGCTTGGAAGAGCAGGGTCGGTAACGGTTACGACATTAAGTTGTTCTGGGGGCACCGAAGAAGTTAAAGTTGTTTTCGGTGATATTTTACGTCGGATTGCGGGAGTGCCCCCGCAAGACATGATATGAGGAAAATAGTAGGCCTAACGACACGCGTTTGTTGTAGAAGGTTGAAGAAGGACGTGACCGCCCTAACACGATCAACTTCTTTTCTCGCGCCCTGACCCCGCTGGAGTCGGAATTTCGTAAGGGATCTGCCATTTCCTTTATACGGAATGTAAAATATACATAACAATTGTATTGGGTCTCATGGAATCAAAGTACACCAGCAAGATAACAAGAATGGCATCATAAATTAGGCAGAATTCCCATCCGTGATACCACCCAAGAGCCTCTCTAGACCGGGTAACCCACTCTTTAGCCCGTCGATGAACTTGGTAAACTCTCCCTTTGACTGCATCATCATTCCTTCCAATGCCTTTACTCGTTCCTCTAGCCTCCTTTTCTCTTCCGCCAATCCATCGCTCGAATCTTTCCACTTCACCACATCGCGTCCAAGACACCCTTTTGTATGCTCCGCTTCAAACAATAACTCCTTCACCTGCGCCACCTCGCTCTTGAGCCCTATCTCGGTTTCTCCACATTCCTCCAGCTTCTTGGTAAGGTTTTCGTTGGATTTCTTCAGCTCTCCCACCATTCTCTTTGATTCGTTCCAGTTCTGTTCCAAGCGAGCATTCTCAGCCTTCAACTCATCAATCTGCGTGTTCCTCTGCTGTAACTGCTGCAAGTCGGCGTCGAGCGCCTTAAGGAGCTTTGCAGACTTTCTTTGCATGGATAGGATGTCAGAGACAGGTCCTTTGGATTTGGGGGGTCTTCCGCGTTTTTTTGGCGGAGGATCTTCGACATCGTCTCCAGAGTCTTCGCACTCGCTACAAAAATACCCGTCAGTTTGCACATCTAGAGAATCAAGAGTTCGTGCACCTGTCATCGTTTTTTGCTCTCTTCCTAGGCCGTTCCTCAACACCGGAGATAGAATTCAATGCAAATACTTCAAAGGTTGAGCCTATACTAGGTTGCTTCACGGATGCAGATTTTCGAGGTGTTTGTTTCACTGGGCGAAGAAACGACATACTGCTTGGTGTGAATTGATTTGCAGTGGAGGTGGTGGGCGATTTGAATGATGTTTTGCCGTGCCCACAAAATGGACTGTAGTTGCACATGATGTAGAACAAGAAAGTGGAGAGCAACGATACGTTGCATTGTGACTGTGACCGCTTAAAATTGCACGCACGTGGGAGCCCTTTGGCCGTTTTCTCGCGTTTTTAAATTGTTCCACTTTCATAAAGGGCTACTAAGCGGTTGCCTTGGAGGAAATACATCATCAAATCACGGTACAGTACTGGAAATTGCAGATCGCGAACGCTATCACCGTCAAATTGGCTCTTCCGCAGAATCTGTTTTGCATATGATGTTGGTCGCTGATCGTTGAAGACACTCCGGGATGAAAGGCAAGAGCAAAGGTATCACATACCCGGACCGGTTGACATCACATTTGCTAAATGCTCCAACGCCGGCAGCCCTCCTTTCAGCCCATCAAGTAACTTGCCCCAATCTTCTTTCCTCAGAGTCGCCTCGAGAGTTTTGACTCGCCACTCTAAACGAACATTCTCTTCGATCTTCCGAGACAATTCTTGGTTCGTAGTTGCACCTTTGCCTCAATCTTCCGTTGGCTTCACTCGCTTCAATTCTGTGATTGCACGAGCTCTCCCCTCAACCTCTCCGGTTCCTTCCCTTCAAGTTTTATCTGTATCTGGGACTCCGCGTCAGCTCTCAGTCAATTTGCATCCTCAGTGGCCTTCTTGGCATTTTCGAGCTCATCCTTCAAACGGCTATGTTCCTCTATTTTGCGCGTAAGATCATCTTCCAGCCTGGTTATATGTCTTGTCTTTGCTTCAATATCGATCTTAGCGCGCTTCATGAGCTTTTAAGACTTCTTGTCTTGAGATTGCATGGGTAAGATCTCGGCGACACTCGATGGTTCCTGATGGGGTGTACGATAGCCGCTGGAACGGAGCAAGATAAGACGATTGTTCGCTTCAAAAGACCCAAAAGTGACAGGACGCACCAGATCCTGAGCTTGGCCCCGCTATCGTTACCCTACGGTTTGCAGGCCGTTCATCGTCTGATTCGTCATCGCAAGTCAAGATTATGAGAGGAGGAAAGATAGCTTGCTGACCCCAGTTTTCTTTGAAGGTGGATGTCGTGCCTCTTCGTCAGAGTCGGTAGCGAAGCGCCGTTTTAGAAGAGGACGTGAGACCGTTCCATGCCTCGAGTTGGCAGTGACGGTGGTTGAATACAAAGAAGAGAGGTCACAGTCATCACACATAGCCACCGGTTCCTGGGCCCTTTTCAGCCTTTAACCCGGTACCGGCCCGAAATGGTGTTATTTGGCGGAAGCAAACAAAGACGTTTTTCTCCCGACAATCACCATGTTCAAGCTATACTTCCGTCCCGAGTTCAATTTCCACCTGCCCTTGTTGCTCAAAGTCCTCTTGGATGATCTGGATGGAAACAGTTGGTTGGAATATCCATCCTCAAAGCCAGAATACTTAGTTTGGTGAGTTTGGTGTCTGCTTAGCGTCCATTTTCAGTCCTCATACTTCGTATTTCGGCAAGGATAAGGGCTTCGATGGAAGAATACAGCCATAACGCTCAGATACACACCCTAGAATGATCTTCGAGGCTCCGGGTCTTTACGTCAACCCCAGTAGGATGGGAATGCTGCACGCTTGGCTGACCTCTGCTGATGGTGGTACATATCTACCCTATACTATCCCTGTAGTATGTCTCTTTCTTGGTGTATGACATGCACCATGCTGATTCCTACATGGTAGGGTTCACGGACCGTGTTTTCCCGCCACCTGCTCTTTCGTCTTTGATGACACGAGCTGAAAATTTTGTTTAGGTCTTCTCACATCTACGTATCATGTTGACCTCATCACGCTTTGAGATGCAACAGAGGCTTCAAATATGACTGCAATTGAAGATATCGTCGCGCCTGAGGCGGAGGGTACCAGTAAACCACATATCTTACTTGGATCATCTCCACTGACTTCGAGAACGGGACAGATTCAGAATGTTGCTTTTCCAGTACAGAAGATTATCGATCATGCAGCAAGTGTCGGCGATGAGATACGGATGCCACGACATCAAGCAACGTCGGTGCGACCTTTTTATCTGTGCCTAGATTCAGAGGCTGAAATACGCTACCGCTTCAGGCTACGAGGCGCTTCAAGCACGAAACCACGGAATCTGCCTCAGAGCTCGACGGAAAGCACATCCTCTGGCCCAAAAGCGCAGAAAGGTCGAGCTTCGGGCGAAAACTTGGAAGCCAGTTGGACACTCCAATGACTTACATGAACGTGACTGCTTCGACGTTACCGTGTTCCAGTGGTGAGCCTACGTCTTTTTTTCCTCGGGTATTCTGTTGAGTCCAGTTCTAGTAAGCCCCTCAATTACCACCGCTCCTGATGGAAGTAGGAACGAAGCTGATCCATCCCAAGGTAAGCGAACTCAGACTGCTATTTTGCAGTTGTTCGTGCTCATGTGTAGGTTTTGTAGTCTCTTCACGTACACACGGATCCCATGGCTCAAACGCAGGTATAACATCAGCTCCAGTATCCGTACGAGCGCCACCGATGGTCTACCGAATTTCATTACTGGGCAAGACGTATCAGTCTGATACGGGTGAAGATGACCTTAAAAGCACCAGCACCTCCTCATTTCAGCATTGACTAGCATATTCCGACTCTCGAACGTTGCTCTAGCTACTTCGGTCTCTGCCTCCACTGATCACGCGGTGCCAACCCCGCTATCCTCATTGTCAGAAGCCAACAGTGTATGTATGTGTTATCTCTGAGCTTGTAGCTATTCTTGCTGGGCTATACGCCGGACTAGACTCCCAACTCAGAAATGATACCGAGAACCCGGGAAAATCAAAGGAGACACGCCGAAGTGAGTATGCTCCGCGCCTCAAGCGAACTAGTACTAACACCTCTTTCAGCCTCGTCTCATGCTACCTCTCACCAAGGTCTAGATAAAACTGACACGCCACAACCGTTCCCGGGCTGGATATCGGACATCGTCTTCCACACCGAAAGCTATGACAAACAAAAAAAAAAAGCTCCGCTCCCATTCCAATTGATAACCGTCGTACAAAACTCTTCAAGAAGCGGCTATACCGGAGATCTTGACACCGTCATTCGAGTGTGACGCCTTTGATTCTATCAGATGCACCGTTTGAAGTGTTGATGAAAGAGATTGAGAGCATGAAGATGAGTGGGAACGGCAAGAATAACGAAAGCGAGACGGCCTCAAAGAGAAGCGAAAGAGCCTCGTTTTGGCCGTCGATGGCGGGCGAGTGATACTCAGAGGATAAGATTACCGGTCTTTACTTTTCTTCGAGGTGAGCCTGAGAATCGTCAAAATGTCTGGATTTCCTGGTTCATATTCGGGACTCACAGCATCACCATCTATCTCGTCACCTGCAAGAATAGTTCATGGAAGAAGTATGCACTGCGTGGATCTTATGATGGAAGTCTACGTGATACCCAAAACAAGGCATTCTACCCCTAAGAAGTTTCCCGAGTTCATTGAACAAGATGCTGTGAGTCATTTTCTATTGTCTTTACGCCTGGCATTTGACAGCAATTACGGTCGACAATTCATTGTAAAGAATTTCTATGACGACCGGCAGAAAAGAAAGTTCAACACGAGGCATGACATAGCACATAAGAAAGGTATGTCGTTCGTTACTCGTTCTTTTCTAACTCTAACCCAGACCCCCATCATGCCCAATCCTCAGCTCCCTACACATCCCACAGTACCGTCATTCCAACCCAGGTTACCTATCGCAGTTACAGAACCGTTTAACGACCCGAACGCAGACATTATTCTTCGTACTTCCGACAACGCAGACTTCCACGTTTACAAATGCATCCTATCCCTCGTCTCCCATTCTTCGCAGACATGTTCTCCCTTCCCCAGCCAATCCCACAGAAAACACCAAAAGACGAGAAATCTGATAGCGTCGAAGCTTCCTCGTCGCTGTCCTCCGACCAGGTTATTCCTGTAGGCGAGAACAGTCTCGTTCTAGACCGTGTTCTACGATACATCTATCCTTCTTGCGAACCTCAGCCATGGTTCGACGTAGCAGATATCGTTCCCGTTCTGCGAATCATGTTGAAATACCAGATGGAGCAGTCCACGCCCTTCAAAAGGATCATCGAGTCCCTTCTATCTCGCCCTCTCGAACTCGACGAATCGGGAACGTCTGCGCAAACACCCATCGTTACGATGGGAGTAATTGGCGTGTTTTACCTCTTCAAGGACTCCCTGAATCGCGAATGGTTGGAACGCGCCGCGAAGTTGGCCTTGCGCATTCCACTCAAAACCCTTACTGGACCGTTGCAGTGTTCGCAGTTGGAGTATTTATCTGCTCGAGCGTACCTCGATCTCCTCGAGTATCACAAAAAGTGCTCAGAGGCTATCAGGTCTCGATCTCTTCCGACGTGGTCAGAGGCTTCGGATTTGGTATACGAATGCACGACCGGTGCGGCGACGAACGGTTCCAGGGTTCCAGCTTCGGCGATGTTGAATTCCGATGAACCCAGGAACTGCCTTGATTACCTTCGTGGGTGGTACAAAGAGCTTCCTTACACATGCGTTGAGTGGTCTTCCATGGCTGTTCTTGTTAGTCAGGGTTATTGCCAAGGATGCTCGGTTTGTGGGCAGACACCGTGTCCGAACAGATTCAGGGCGGTATTCAGGCTTATCAAGGACGAAGTTGAAGCTGCAGTTTTGACGGTAAGTGTTGGATATAAGTTATGGCATTTCTGACATTTAGTATAGGTACCGGTTCCGTTGTAGAGGTGGAATTGATGAGGTGTTGATGAGGTGCCTACTAGGTATATCACGTATGTACGATTCAGAAAAGTGTGGCGATGATGTAGTTCTGTGAAAATCATTTGTGGTCTCATCCTCGTGCCGGGGAGGTTTCATAATGCCCTACTAGACACGCGTTGAAGGGAAACTCGGCTAAAGACTGACCGGAGAAGAGAAGACTCCCGAAGAGGTCTCAGCTGACAGGAACCCGGGGCCGGATATCAAATTTCATGCACAAACAAACAAAGTCTCCTCACCCTCCGTTGAACCACGACGAGATGTGCCAATGTTGATTCCTTCCCACTTCTGATAACTTCAGGAACAAGGCACTGCCCCCAGTGCTACTCTTTTTCGTGGTTTTCTTCAAACTGTCGAAGTCAACGTCACCTCTCAACACGTCAATGATCTTTGGTTCATGCCAGTTCCTGTGAGCTCTAATTTCGTTGGGAGACGGATTGCCCATAATTCCTTACATTCACAGTTCATAGCACATATACGAGGTCATCCATCGTTCAATATGACCGCTTTGGCACCCTTTGTCTTCGTCTTATAATAGACTTTGATGCATTTGCCGACAGATAAACCCAGTATGTCGTTCGTTGCTTTTCCTTTCGTTCCTATACTCTCACTCATTCAGACCTGCATCTCATTCAGCCTGCTGGCCGTACTCTGAAATACCGGCGTTCTCTGGGTCTATGTGGGCTTGATGAGTCGGAATCATCGCAGTGGATGGATATTCACATTTGGAATGGGCTATCGAGGTACGCTAACGATGTCGCAACTCCCGTGCTGAAAGTATCCAGGAATATAAAGAACCCGAAGCAAAAAACACGTACACTATCGTCTCCCCAGTCAACAGCGGCGTTCCTTGAAGAGACTGCTGAAGACAATGAACCACCACCCTGCGAAGACACAAGGCCTTCATGTACCACTGCAGTCCCAGGTCGATCCAGATGAGAAAATGCAATCGCGACGGGCCAGCGTGGACATGATGCGCTACCTTGAACGAACCGCGACCATATACTGTCCTCTCAGCATCGACGACGGATGCCTTATCTACTGGATTATCTGCACCCTTCTCTGGTAATCTCATCGTCTAGTTCCTGTGTGCCCAGAGACTGATGAGTTACAGGCCCCTCTCGACCACCACATTCGGACGAGAACAAGAACATTGGTCAGCTAATAGATCTGGTTGAGTCGCCCAATGTAAAATTTTGTTCGTCCACTTACCTATGGGTGTAGCCCTAGATGAAGAGGCCGCCAGAACATCAGATAGTAAGTGGTTGTCTTTGTCCTTTATCCAAGGGTTCATTTGGGCTGACCTAGTCATCGTGTATAGACGCGATAGAAGTTTCAATCATCGCTAATGACCATGAATGAAAGTGTTGGTGCGCCTGAAGCGGAGGGTAAGCCCGTCGTCCTTTATCTATTATTGATGCTGAACACAAGAATAGACACGCTCTCGGTAACGTGTTCTTCGACTAAGAGCAGTGGGGAGGATGTGACACCGGCCATATGAGCTATCAGCTAAAACGAATGCCAGTATCCAGAGTGTGACTCGGGGTATATCTGAAAACGCAGGTACGAGTCTTTTGTCTGTGCCTAAACATAGAGGCTGATCTGTGTTATTGCTTCGGTTTACCAGGTTGCTTCGCCATATATCAATCTATGTGGTTCTCAGAATGCGAAGGAAGATTTATTCTCAGATACACACGCGCTCAAAGATATCATACTTGCAGATTTGTCTTTAGAGAAGAGACTTCTGCGGCATTGGAAACTCTTACTCGCTTCAGCGTGACAACTTCGACGTCACCAGGTTAACCTGTCAGGACTCTTTGTAAGGGTGAGCGACATCTCTATTTCAAATTTACATACTCACTACGTTTATCGATGTAGATATGTTGATTACTGATATAGGTATCATCGAATCAGTGAATCTATCTTCCGGTGAGCAAAATTGGTCTCTTCACCAGCTTTCATGCTGACATGCTCCGTAGTATCTTTGGCCAAGATGTCTACGCAGGATGCTGCAACCTCAGCAAGTGATAGTAACATCAATACTGTATCGAGCTACAGTACTACGGAGAATGTCAGGGATAGTTGAAGTTGGCAGTGTGCTGTCCTTTGCCGAGCGTTGACTGGCATATACTGACTCCTTCGTGTACGTTCTATTACGAAAGTCGCACCGATCCTTACTGACTTGTAAACAGGTTCTGCGATCAGGAATGAAATGATACCCCTTGCTAGTCGTCATCCACGCATTCAGAAGATCAAGAACTGTAGGATTTAGCATTTACCAAACAACGAAGCCATGAGGGAACGAGGCGTTTGGTACCGTGATGTGCTGCCTGAAGAGTAGAATGTATTGAATCTCGGTTCTTATCTATGCTGCTATACTATGATTCATTCAATCCGCAGATCATGTTCGTGAAATTGTGAAATACGCACTGCGGCGATACAAGCGGCGACTTGATAAAGTTCCGCAGCTCAGCTTCGCGAGATACCTCACGAGGTACACCACAATACATGTTATCCCTAGAACGTTCTCCAAGTCCATCGGGTGGTGTGATGATTACAGGGTCATTTCGAACAAGCTGCGGTAATTACTCGACGTCTGGCATCTGACAGCAATGGCAGCTCAAAGTCACAGACGATTCTGAAAACCTTCTGTGACGACTCGCAGCTCCTCGTGGATGGAAGCGAGAATAACGAGCTCAACGTGGGCAAGAAGAACACATAAGAAGGACATGGTGTCGCTCTTTCTTTCCTATCTCTCACGCAAACCCCCATCATGGCCAACCCTCAGGTTTCAAACCAATCCACAACACCGTCGTATCAACCCAGGCTGCCTATCGCAGTTACAGAACCATTCACCGACCCCAACGCAGATATTATCTTTCGTACCTCCGACAATGCAGACTTCCACGTTCACAAATGCATCCTGTCCCTTGTCTCGCCATTCTTCGCAGACATGTTCTCCCTTCCTCAGCCGCCGACTGATAAACCATCCAAGGGCGGGAAATCCGATAGCGCCGAAGCCCCTTCGGCGTCGTCTGACCGGGTGATTCAAGTTGACGAGAACAGCCTCGTTCTGGATCGCGTCTTACGATACATTTATCCTTCCTGCGACCCTCAGCCATGGATCAACGTGGCGGATATCGTTCCTGTTCTGCGAATCATGTTGAAATATCAGATGGAACACTCCAAGCCGTTTACGAGGATCATCGAGTCCCTTCTATCTCGCCCCCTCGAACTCGACGAATCGGGAGTGTCTTCGCAGACACCCAGTGTCACGATGGGAGTCCTCAGCGTCTTGTACTTTTTTAAGGACTCCCTAAGCCGTGAATGGTTGGAACGCGCCGCGAAGTTGGTGCTGCGCATTCCTCTCAAAACGCTTATTGGCCCATTGCAGTGCTCCCAGCTTGAGTATTTGTCTGCTCGAGCATACCTCGATCTTCTCGAGTACCACAAGAAATGCTCTGAGGTGATCAAGTCGCGCTCTTTGCCTGCGTGGTCGGATGCTTCGGATTTGGTGTACGAATGCACGAATGGTGCAATGACAGATGGTTCCAGGGTTCCAGCTTCAGCGATGCTGAACTCTGACGCGCCGAGGAACAGTCTCACTTATCTCCGTGGTTGGTATAAGGAGCATCCGTATACTTGCGCTGAATGGTCTTCCATGGCTGTTCTCGTCACTCAAGGTTATTGCCAAGGATGTTCGGTCTGCGGGAAGAACCCGTGCCCGAACAGGCTGAAGGCAATATTCCGGCTTGTCAAGGCTGAAGTTGATGCTGCTATTTCGACGGTAAATCTTTCTCCAGATATGTCTTGTGGCGCTTCTGACTTTCAGTATAGGTCCCGGTTCCATTGTAGCGCCGGAATTAACGGGACAGCGTATGGAGGTGTTGAATGTACTCTAGTATGTGTAATGATCGAATTTGTTCTGCATGCAAGTGATAGTTCTTGAATGTGGTTGGCGTCCTTGTATTTCTTGTTCGAAGCTATCTTGTGAAAATCGGTACCACTGAGCGCTGAGGAGGGATTTAAGCGCTCTAAGTTTTTGAACGCGATTGTCACGTGCATCACTTTAAAATAAAAATATTTGATCTCTCTTGGATCTCTCGCTCAAACCACGATGGCTCGTCAAGTCAAATCATTTATTCCCCAGTCCACTCAAATTAGTGTCTTAGACCACAGGTCCATGTACTCGCCGCGTCTTGGATGAGAAAATCACGGCTAAATTCTGACGACTTGTCACGTTGCGATGGTCCTAGGGCCATCTTCTGACGTCAGGCTTCTGCCGAGGAAGTTTTAAAAAGCCCATACATTGCGCTCTAGACGTTTCCCACTCTCTTCACAACCACCATCATGCCCCCAGACCTCATTAGTCGAGGCGTTAAACAGCCTTCACCACTCGGTTCATCCCTATTCGTTCTCCTTCGTTCTTTGGACCCAGTTCTCCAGTACAACATCCTCGCTAAAGGTCTCGGCGACCCAATCATCCGCTACTTTGGTGGAACCGTGCGACCACTCGGGCCTCCACTCACCTTCGGCAGCGCTATCAATGTTGGCCTCTCACCCCATCGAACCATTCTCGTCGGCATGGCCGCTGGCTGCGCCTTGAAACAAATCTATTGGCTCCTCGGAGTATCCGAAGAAGAGTTCCCTGTTTCAGCTGCGGTTCCGGTGTCGATATACAACTCCTTGGTGAATAGCGTCAATTCCTTAGTATTCCTGTCCACCGCTACGTCTTCGATCAGGGCTGGAGATGAAGGGCTATCGACGCCGTTGGTGATTGGGACAGGGTTGTTCGTGTCGGGTATCCTCATCGAGCTTATTTCGGAAGTTCAGCGAAGAGATTTCAAGCGTGATCCAAGGAACAAGGGGAAGCCTTATACCGAGGGGTTACTTGGGTACGCGAGACATATCAACTATTTGGGATATACGTTGTGGAGAGCTGGTATTTCGTGGGCTGCAGGAGGATGGAAGGCTGGGTTGATATCTGGAGCATACATTGCAGTCGATTTCGTCAATCGTGCGATACCGGTATTGGATAACTATTGCACGTCTAGGGTGAGTGTCCAGCTCTTACTTGATCATCATTTTGTTGACGAAGGGTTGTACAGTACGGCGAAGAATGGCTGCGATACAAATCAAGAGTACCATACAAATTCATACCAGGGATCCTGTCAAGCGTTGTACATCTTGAACCATGAAGATGAAAGACTACGCCGTTCCGTGCCAGTATGCGGTGCGAGAGATGCCTTAGAGATACTAGGCCTCATCGTCCGACACGGACTCGCTGCCCATTTCAGAGGGTTCAAATGGTGGATCGTATGGCTGAACGAGGAAGACATTCTTGAGGTCAATACATATTCAGGTATCGAGTAATGACGTAACTTACCTGCGAGAGAGCAAGTCCAATTTCAGTTCGGAAGATAGATGTCGCCGCTTGTAGCATGTACCTGCAACGTTTCTTGCTACAGTTGCTACATGTCCATCCGGTAGGTTCGTATGGAAGAAGCGCTATTGTGTCCATGTTCTCCCAGTTTTGGAACATCGGTACGAGTTTTGATTCGTACCATTCCTTCACCTTTGACGGGTCCAGTTGGGCATCTGTATCCGGTGCCTCCCCTCTATGATCATAAGAACCGTGACAGTGGTATTTCCACCTGGTATTCTCCTTATCATCGGCAGTGAAAGATGGGGTGTGCTCCATAAGACGTTCATATCGATGACGCCTTAGAAGCTTGATAAAATCCTTCACAGTCATTCCATCTAGCTCTTGGACGTAAGCTGTCGCAAGCTCGTGGAAAGGTACTGTGAGAGTCTTCTCAAAAGCCTCGTCAATGGAGTCCTTGGTGAAGGATTCCGGCAACATCTGCATGATACCAAAAACGCGCATGACAGAGTATGCCTCCCAATTCGAATGTCCGACGCCTTTAGGGATGTTGGAAAGATCGAGGTCGGCTGGTCTCTCGAGGGACATCTCTCGCAGATGCCTAGCGATGTCCGGAAAGGCAGCGGTGCTTTCCATTCGGTAAACGGTGAATGCTCGATAAACAGAAGAAACGTCTTTCCACGTTGTCAGTGCAGGAGGTGCCTGGCCGGGATAGACGAAGCGAAGTGTTAGATCGAGCGCGGTACTATCTTCTGCGACGGGTACGACGTTGTCTTCTCGCGGAAGAGAGAACATCTCTCGGAAGTATGGAGATACAAAGCCAAGGATGGCACTATGGACATGAAAGTTGATATCGTCGGAGGTACGAAGGATGGTATCCCAGGCACCCTTATCGTCGAAAGGCGAGCTGGCTGTTTGTGTAGTCGTAGACATGATTGAGGATGTGAGTCGAGAAGTAGTAGCTCTGAGGTACAGAAAATTGTACACATATAAGTTCTTATAGAAGCTGCAATTAAACTTCTGTCAGATTCAACAAAGGTTCCAGAACCCACAAATCAAGAATCAAGATCAGAACAGCCACGTACACGTTTTTGAGGCTGAGCACCCGGCGCCGATACCACAAGGTCACCATGTAACGCCCCAAAGTGATGGATTTGCTTGGTAACTACCTTGTTCCATCGATCTCCTTGTATTCATCCAAATCAGTTTTGCAACAGAGTCTGAAAGATGCCGCAAGATAGTGGCAAGACGAGAGTTTTTACAGGGCTCGCGTTTCCGGCAGCTTCGGCAAGTGCCGGAAATAGGAACTTGAGCGCTCCGCCGAGCACTTCCTTCCTTTGTTCTAAACACCCACGATTCCCCACAACATCAGTAGCATGCATCGCCCTCACAGATGTCCACGCTACTTCCCTTGAATGCTGCAACTCCAGCTGACCTGCCTCGTTCCAAGGACCTACAGCATTTGCAACATTATCAGCATTATCCAGTTAGCCGACATCAAACCGACATCAAAAAAAAGGAAGGGACCCTCAATTCAGCGCGTCCTTCTGACGGCAGCTGTTGAGATTCGGTGCTTTGTTCTGGAGAACAAGGTTACTGCTGATGAGGAAAAGGTTAAATGAAAAATGAAGGTCATATAGAAGCTCTTGCTTTGGCGATGGCACTACGTTTTCACAACCTTCAGTCACCTTTCTCAGGCTTCCCTTGAAAGTTGTTGGGGAAAATGATACAACAGCATTGACCCTAGATGTCCGGGAGATATAGATGGGTCTCATCAATGACAAAGTAATTTTAACAGCAAAGCGTGGTGGCCCAGAAGACCGTGTCCGCGATAAACTATGAGTTTGAGAAGGTATCTGGCCTAAAAGAGGTCCGAGTCATGGAAACAAACGAAACATTAATATTACACCTCCATCAAGCACACGTACTAAAGTCTAAAGCTCCTATCACATCTGGGGAACTCAACCTTGTAAGTCTCGGCTGATTTATCTTATCTTTGACCGATGACACGAATATCTTGAAAGTTGCGGCTGCCTCGAAGAACAATCTGGTCAAGTCTCAATCTTTGAAGTCACCCAGTTACCCTGTGAAACTTTATATTCTTGAACCATAAAGAAGAGGTTCTAGTAAAATTTGAAATACATGTCGTTGTCAGTTGAGATACCAGGGACCGTCATTGACAAGCTTTACTGTTCGTCATCAGTCTCTTCGACCTCGACCAGTTCATCGGAGACTCCCTGCGGTTCACGTGGCTGATTGAAGAGTTTCTCGTGAGTGAAACGGCTACTGAGTATGGGCCATAAAGCTTACTTGAGAGAGGGCTAGACCAACTTCAGTTCTGAAAATGGCTGTTGCTGCCTGCAACATGGACCTGCAGCGTTTCCTACCACATTCGTTACATGCCCACCCCACAGGCTCGTAAGGCAGGAGGGAAATCGTATCCATATCCTCCCAGATTTTGAATTTAGGGACAAGTTTGGAAGTATACCACTCCACCATCTTTGATTTTTCCAATTTAAGGGGTTCACGTGGACCACTAGAAATGTAGTGGCAGTGGATGCATGAATAATACCATCTGGCATCATTATTGTCCCATGATTTAAACCTGGGCTCACGTTGAGAAAGGTGCTCATACCGATGGCGCCTCAGAAGTTTGATAAAATCCCTGACAGTCAACCCATCCAGATCCTGCACGTAGGCCGTAGCCAGCTCGTGAAAAGGAACTTCGAGGGTTTTCTGGAAGGCCTGTTCAAAGACGGTGTCGGTGAACGAATCCCTAAACGTCTGCATCGTGCCCACAACGCGCATGATCGAATACGACTCCCAGTTCGGATGTTTAAGATGCCTGGGTATCGCCGATATGTCAACGTCATCAGGTTTTCTGCAAGACATCCCCTGCAGAAGTTGAGCGACAGTATCAAAGGCAGCGGTATCCTCCATCTGATATTTCACGAGCGTCCGAAAGACCGAGGAAACCTCCTTCCAGGTTTTCATCGGTGGTTGTCGTTGTCCGGGATAGATTAAACGAAGAGTGCAGTCGATGGTAACACCGTCTTCAGTGACATTGACGACTTGATCTTCGTCGGTGGGTTGTGATGGGGGAGGAAGGGTGAACATATCCCTGAAGAATGGGGAGACGAGGCTGAGAATGAAGCGGGAGACGCGGAAATCGATGTTATCAGAGGTACGAAGGACAACGTCAGCACTGGGAGCGTCGAAAGGTGGGCTGGCTATCGTAGTAGTCATCTCTGACGCTCGAAATTAGGAGACAATGGCCTTGGAGTAAAGACAACTGCGTTCATCCGAGTTCTTATACAAGCTGTGGCTAAGCTTCTGGCAGATTCAGCACAAGTCTTCACAAATAAGGACAGCCACATACACATTTTGGAAGCTAGGCCCCGTCAATAGTACAAGATCACCATGTAACGCCACCTAGAGTCAGATGCACTCCTTTCGTTCAACTTCATCGCCCTGTGATGGCAAAGGACAAGAGGTGTTACGGAACGCGTGCCTCTTGCTTCTGTCAGCTTCGGCAAGTGCCGAAAATAGCTTGAACGCCGTCGAGCGCTTCCTTGCTTTTTTTTAACACCCACGATCATCAGCAAATCATCAGAAGAATGCATCGCCCTCAGTGATATTCGCATTACTTCCCTTTAATGCTACAACTCCAGCTAATCTGCCTCGTTCTAAGGACTCACAGCATTATCAACGTTATCCAGTTAGCCGACGTCAAAGACAAAGGGACCTCGATTCAGCATGCCCTTCTAATGGCGGCTGTTGAGATTTAATGCTTTATTCGGGAACAAGGTAACCCCATTAAAGCCCTCGCTTTGGCGACGGCATTACTACATTCTTTACTCCGTCTTTCTTCCCTTTTCGTCTCTTTGGCCCAGTGTGCTTGGGTTATTCGCGATTTTCATAGCAATTCTGCACTTCACCCTGCCTTTGTTGCCAAAATATAACAGCATCGATTTTAGAGGCCCAGGGGATGTTCGGAGATGGAACTCATCGATGACAGGGAAATTCGAACAGCAAAGTGGCGGATGACCACTGGAAGGCTGCGTTTGCTGAAGGTGCCCGACTTGACCCTGCGCTTGCATTTTAGCCAGGCTAAAATACCAAACCCCTGGTGAAAACGCCGCTACAGAGACCAGGCCTCCAGAGTGTTAAGAAGGTCATGGAAACACGCAAGATTATACCTGAGCAGCGCTGCTGATCACACATACTAGCCTTGGGATGAGTTCTCGTCGGACCTTGGGAATATCGATGGCAACTTGCACTTACGTGCGAGATGCCTTAGAGTCACAAGGTCACCAGTAGCGTCCCAAAGTGTTGGATTTGCTTAGTAACCGCCTTGTTCCATAGGTCTCCTTGTATTCATTCAAGTCAGATTTGCAACAGAGTCTGCAAGATGCTGTAAGATGATGGCAAGAGGCGAGAGGTTTTACACGAGGCTCGCGTTTCCGGCAGCTTCAAGTTCGGCAAGTGCCGGAAGTAGTAACTTGAGCGCTCTAAGTAGCCCCTGCCGAGCGCTTCCTTCCTACCCGCGATTGCCGCATCGCCCTCACAGGTGGCCACACTACTTCCCTTGAATGCTGCAACTCTAGCTGGCCTGTCTCGCTATAAGGACCTACAGCATTTGCAGCATTAGACTCGTGTGGCCAGTACATTTTTGTCGGTTCGGTTTTTGATGGTTGGAAATTCGGGCAGCAAACCGACAGCGTCGCTCCATCCTCTAATCTATTGCCATGACCAGTAAACGGGTTTGGGCCCTGGCAGTTTTCGCCGATATCACCACCATCACTGCAAGTGCGATCGTACTGCTTCCAGGTGAAAAAGTCAACTTGAAAGCACTTGTAGAGGGTTGGTTTTGAACACGTCTTTGGCATTTCCTTTGGTTGTGAACGCAGAAAAGAAAACTACCAAGGAGATCGAGGAATGGATGATTGAATTTGGGGAGAGATTGAAAGAGGCAGAGGTACCGCACGTTCAGTGGCTCAATGCTGCGATCAAGGTAAGTATTGCGTCAAGCGCTTAGGCGTATAATGGAGATGCTGGTTTTGGGATGTCATTGATGCTCGAATGCTGAAAGATAGTACGCGTCTCGGCTTTTTACCTTGAAATTCCGGTACTTTCTCATGTAGATACTAGAAATGAATATTTCTGATTTGAAAGTCGTTCCGATTTGAACTCGCATATAGCGGGAATCGGACCGTGCCGACCGAATATTCAACGTGATGATAGTACCACGTAACGCGTGACGTTCCTTTACACTCAACCAACATGTCCGAGACTCGGTAAGCGTGTTCCCATCTAATTGCATGCCATTCAACTCACCGATAACGATTCGAAGGAGCGGGAAATTTCCCGTTGTCTTCCCAGATCCCACGGCAGCGCGTCAAAACCATTCTTCGCTCCGGTATTATCGCTTCGCATACTGACTCGGAATACGCAAAAGTCCATATCGAGACTCTCGAAGATCAAATAGAGGATCGCGAACGCGAGATATTGCGTCTCCACGCGGAACTCGAGCAGTTCGAACAAGAATACGACGAATACCAGTCACTGTTTGCTCCCATTCGGAAGCTTCCTTCCGAGATCTTGGGTCTCGTCTTCTTATACGCAGTACACGAAGACTTCTTTGGAAACAAGGGGCACTCGATGACCATCACAGCACCATTTTTGGCTGGCATTTGCTTGTATTGGCGAACGGTTTGTCTTGCCACTCCACAGTTGTGGGGTATCAGGCCGATGACGTTGTACCTGGGATCAAAGCAGTGGTTGAGGAACAGCTGCAGGGCTTAGAAGGATTCCTTGGATACTCGAAACATGCGGTTTTGAAATTCAAGCTCCTACTCATGGGCAGTCCGAACGGTAAACTTGAGGAATGTCCAGCGATGCGCGTTCTCGAGAGGCTTCGAAAGGAGTCACCACGTTTGCAGCACCTCACCCTGACCTTCAGCCTAGGATGGACTCCATCTTTGGCAAACAAGGTTGTGAAGTATATCTTCAACAATCCTTTACCAGCGATGGAGTCTCTCAATCTTGATCTAGATTATTACGACATTCCCGACATTGAAGCCGACGTTCCCCGCCTTCGAAGCCTCGCAGTCGGTCACAAGTCTGGAGAGGCACGGAATAGTAGCTTCATTCACTTTGATCCCTCGCCAGTCATCAGTCTCTTGCCTCTGCCTCCATTCCCTCTCGCACAGATCACCTGTTTGCACATCCAATACAAGGTTCATGACGCAGTCAACGTCCTGAAACAATGTCCCAATCTGATCACTGCACATCTTATTATCCCCGCGTCAAAGAATATCTGCCGTGGCGAATCGGACTGTGGTTCTGCATCGGAAGAGGATTCTGGCGATGAAGAGTCACTCCCCAGATATCCGCCGCGAAATCCCCGACCGCCTCTTCCTATTCCTCCATACCAAGTCTTTCCCCGTCTGGAGTCTTTCACTCTGGAAATCACGGGCGTGGATGGGTTGCGGTTTGGTGCTTTCTGTGATGTGGCTCAGGTTCTTCATGCCATGACCACTCCTCGCTTAACATCGCTCGCTATCATATCCGACGCAGAGGAGACCCAAACTATGGTCGATGCTCGTGCAAGGTACTACGACCTTCCGAGCTTCTATGTCTCGTTGATGTGTTTGTTGTTTCGTTCGGAAGTTTTGCCGAGTTTGCGGAAACTCCGTTTTGAAGGTATTCCTATCTCGGAGAAGGACCTGGTGGCGCTATTGGAGCAGCTGACTGCGCTCGAGGACCTCATTGTCAGGGAGCCAAGGAGGAAGAAGAGCGACAAGGACCAGGACATCTTGCGAGATATCTTTTCTGTGAAGGAAGATGATGGGCCATTTAAGAACAACATCATCGTTAGGCACTTCATGACTCGATTCAAGTTTCCACAGGCTACGCCTCGGACTCAACCGAAAAAGAAGGGGAAAGCCAAGGCCAAGTCAAAGTTGCAAGAACTTGAAGACGAAGAGGAGCATCCCGTACTTGGTGAGTTTTACTTCACATAGAGCGCCATGGCATCATCTAAGCTTAGCTTATACTTCAGTTCCCAACCTACGAAACCTTCACTTAACAGTACACGACGATTGGACTCGAGGGTTATTTGAAGCAGCTCTCGAATCACGACGTTCGACCCTCAAGTCGGTGTACATTAAGTTCCTCTATTTGTCAATCAAGCGGATAGACTTTCAGCGTTTAAAAAAGATTCAAGATGGCGGAATGGCGATTCGTGTGCTTGATAGAAAGGACAGGGAGCTGCTAGGATTCGATGGTAGTATTCGAGAATACGAGCTTGAAGACGACGATTTTGAAGATGAAGACGGAGATGAATAACATGTTGAAGAATGTCCATACATCATGTATCATACATACTTAAATACATTTGGATACTCTACCCACAATCACTAATGGCACGACCTAGTACATCCAAGTAACAGTACGTTTGTGAAACCCCATGGAATAATTGAGATTTTTGCCGTCATGAGACGGCGCATGACATCCGCCACCATTCATGACAGTATACAAGACATAGGATCTGAGATAAATTCATTTAGGTTGTAGATAAACGAAACTCAGAACATTTCCTCTTCTTCCTGGGCAACGTATTCCCAAAAGCTCTCCCTACTCTCAATAGTCTCTTTCACCGTCTTCCTCCATTCATCAACCCTGTTAACGCAACCCTCGCAGGCTTCCAAAAGGTCTTTCTCGGCGGTAGCCCTGTCGAATTGCGCCAAAGTAGCAGGTAGTCCAGGAGTAGTAAACGCAACATCGTGAACAGAATCCTTGAATGTCAACCATCTCAAGCGACATTCCGTGCCGCACGAGGAAGCAGAGGGGACGAGCCGATGGTAGATATCCTGTTTCTCTTCCATGCGTTTCGTTCGGTAAAACATCTGGAGTAAACATTCAATAAATGTTGGCGTATGGACAAAGTAATGAACGTACCCAGGCGATAAACAAATCCGGTCTGTCTACCAACGCAGCCCTCATCTCTGTAAGAGGAGTCTTCATGCTCATGTGTAGAGATAGCTGAACGAGGTGCCGATGATCATATTTCACGGCATAGGCGAACACCGGCCGTGGGATGCTTGCGGAGATTTAGTCTATACAGCTGTTAGCGTCTTCATGTGCATGATATCAAAGAAACGTACTTCATCGCCAACTTGACGCTCTCCCTCGCACAATAAATGCGATAGGTCTCCACCGCCTCTGCCACTCGCTTCAAAAGATCAAACGAGATCCTATCCAACTCGGGCGGCCATTTAGGATGAATCCAATGCATGAGCAGATTCAGGACGTCGGCTTCATAAGCCATTTGAACAGGTTCTCCAAGAGCGAATGATGAATCTGCGTGCGCCCAAAGTCCGTCTGGGGAGTGAGATTTTAGTTGAGAGGAGTGTGCGCCGATCAGGATGCCACTGCGAGAACGAAGAATGGTATCAGTGGGTTGGTCGCAATCTGTTTTAGGAATCATAAGTTAGTAGGGTGAAGATTGAGCTTCATGAATCAAGACGTACGTTTACAAGTGGGTATCTTGGGGAAAGCGTGGTCTTCTTCGTTGTCCTCTTGCGTGAGTGCTTTGACCACCGCCGACTCGGAGGTCGTTGGCGAGGGACATCGACTGCTGATGAAGGGATCGGTGTCTGGTGTACATGGGCGTGATGAGCCTGGAGTGGACGGGGTGGTTGAGGAGGAGGAGGACATCAGTGGCTGGAGGGCTAAGGCCGAAGATTCTGTGAGGGTATATATACCTCTGCACGATGTGGCCCAAGCACATTGACGACGACGGCCTGAGGAACTTGAGCGTGTGATCGAGGACAATAGGGCTGCCACGTACCAATGTCAAAGAGTAACAATCAACAAAGAATGCCTCGAGGCCATGGACGTTTTGGGAAGTGGTCTTTCCTAATTGGGAAATGAGAGAGGCCTTCCATGGATGTATGCACGTGCGTTGAGAGATGATGCTAGAATGGACCCATGGAATGGAATGGGGAAGACAAAGCCCACAGGAACATCGTCAAGCCTTCGTGAGCAGGATATTGAAACGATGGTGAAGTAATCAGGGCCGCGGCTGAAGTTCAAGCCATGATGAACTCCGCACATGAATCTGGGAGCCAGACTGAATATTTAGACAACACTGGTCCACGCTGAAAGGAAGTAATTACCTACGAGTTGATGGTCCGTCTGTCGTGAGCTTTGACATCCTGTTGGCATCCGCCTATCCCCTAATTCCCCGCAAGGCTTGCATTGCTCTGGGACAGTACTCCACTCTCCCTTGTAGAACTGCACATCTGGGACAATATGGCACCATATAACCCGTTTCTTCTGTCTTTGAGGCCGCTGTAGGAGATGCTGGAGCACGGCAGTTGCTACCTCATCATGGACGATGTGACGTAAGAGCATCGAGGAGAAACACATTCTGGAGGTAAACACTATCCAAAGCGCACTCTGAGAGCAGCGGAGATGGGCATAGGAATCAAATCGTAAGTCGGGCCCTACAAGACATGATCAAGACAAAAACTTACTCGCAATTCCGCTCCATAAGACGACCACAGCAACATAGACCCATGGTTCCCAAAAGTTTCTCGGCGCTCATATCATATACTGCACTCTCTTCTTCCGCCTCTTCGTCTAGCCATGCCTATCCTCCGGGGTGTGTGACATTGAAGGAGTGAGTTACCCACGTTCCAGATTGAAAACATCAAGGGTAGAGTCGACGATGGGTGTCTTCGGAGTGTTCTCCAACCGGGTTCTTGTAGCGCTCCGCCAATAGTGCCATTTGTTGCGTCAAGGAAGCATCGAATACGCCTGGGGCCAACGGGGCATCGTAGCATTGGGATTGTCGTAGTGGGTGTCCCTGAAAGCTCCTGGTACCAGCCGACAGGAAGTAATTTCCCAAGTTCCAGGATTTTCCTCAAGATGGAGTCGCTGTGGAGTCGATGTGTGTGTGGTAGCCCCACCAAGGGATGTAAGGGATAGTTGTAGTTGTTGCCTAGGATCCCAGACGTTACGAGCGAACGAAGGGAAAGACGGGGCTCAGCGTGCGAGGAGCTGAGGGCCGCTGTAAAAAGGAACGGTCTCAGTTCTGGAATCGTGATTAAAATGCTGGAATTCATACCTGTCGCGCCATAACCGTATCACTACTTGCCAGCTCCAATCCCGTCTCTTTGAGCATCAGCGGACCATTTGTCTGAGACGAGTATACACCCTATGCATCTGATCCTTGTTTCCTTCAGTTTTGCGTGATTCTTAAGGCCGAATAGTTGGACATAAGCCGTAGGGTGACCCTGGAAATGTTGATTATGAATGCGAGTCAATCGAAGACTGAGATGATGTGCCTACCATTCTTCCCAACCACTGTAGAGCTGTTCCAGTTCTATTTGTTTGCACGAGATATCGAGCGATCTTGGGCAATTTCGGGCGATTATCGATAGAAGAAATTTTTGAGAAAATTGGTGAGAAGCAACAGGGACAGCTAGGTCACCGTGAGAAACGACCTGAGTCGCGCGTTCATAGTTTGCAACTGACGCTCGGCATCGCTTCCAACCCTTGTTCCCTCTGGTTCCAACCAAAACTTGCCCGTCCATGGTCAATCTCCAACACCAACCAGGCCCCGCGATGCTCACAATAAGAATAAAATCACGAAGGACTGATCCTACTACTATTCAAAAATCCTATCGCACGCCCTCGCCGGATGACGAACCCCTTTTATCTGAATCGGATTCAGAGCTCAAACAGCCACCTCGGAAAAAAGCTCGAAATGATTCGGATAGGTAAGGATGATAGATATATACTTGAAAGAATGCTGACAGCGACTGGCCCTCTAGTCAAGACCACGGTCGGGATGTCCGTTTATCAATGCCAGCATTAGGGACGCGACCGACGTCGACTCGGAACTCAACCAGAATAGTCGAAAGCAAGAAGGAGAAGAAGGAGAAGGAGAAAGAAAAAGATCCTGTCAATAACAGTTCTACTGGTAAGTCATAATGCTCATCGATATTCGGATTTTGCTGACCCTGAACGTCTTCTGTGACAGTTTCTATCTCAATGAATACTGCGTCTAGCCAACATAAACCCCGGAAGACAGGTCCACTCCACGAGGCTATATCTATGCAGAGGAAACATGCGCAACTTCTCGAGGAAGCAGATGCTGACTTGCAGAAAAAGGACGCTCGGATAGACGCGCTCCAGGCGGAAAACGCTCGATTGAAAGAGGACTGGAACGAGTCAAAAAGAGTAGCGGCGAATGTGATACATCAAGTGCTCCAGCTTAGAAAGGCGAAAGAGGATCTTATGCAGGAAAACAAGGAGTTAGAGAAGCATGCCAAAGCGGGGAACGAATTGGTGCAGACAAAAGAGATACTGGAAGAAGTCAGACACGAGGCGATGGAATGGAAGGCGAAAAAAGAGAAGCTGGAGAATCGAGTGAAGATTTTGGAAGCGACGATCGCGGAGTATGCGAAGTTCGTCGCCGGGGTGAAGACTGGATTGCCAGGCTTAGAGCGTTCCTTGAACAGTGTTCCTGGCGAAGTCTGTGCCTGAAGCCTTTCTTGGTTCTACCACTGTAGCGTTTCGCTTTACCTGAAGCGTTCAGTGTCACTTGCTATCGGGCTTCGGGAATACGTACCCGAATGGCTCGCGATCTTGTCGCATCGGAGGCCACTTCGATTACACCGTGTATAGTTCAAACGTGCAGCAAGTAATAGACAAAGCAATTAGTGTGAGTATTAGCATATTCCCGATAACAGAATGTTCGAGTACATAAGCCCCTAATCGCAACTCTAGCTGGGGATCGGAGGAAGCCTACGCGGAATCTATATGTGGCACTTTAGTACGACGGCTTTTGTACCCTCAGATGTTGAACGAACTGACTCGAGCAAGGCTACCATTGACTACGTCTTGCTATCAACCACGCGATTATATCAGCTCAGAAGAACTTGAAAAACATAATCGAGATACCTCAGATTTCCCTTTTTCCGCTATTTTGACGTGCCGCTCGTGCCTTAGCAGCGGGAAGCCACGATGAGCCTCAACAAGCGAGATTGGTCTTCCAGCATCTATAAGATCTGCTACGGACGAGGAACTATTGTGCTCTAATTCCATATCTCCAGAAGCAACTCCGGCTTCGATATCGACACTTGGCACGTTCTAAGGCAAAATTAGTGTACCAGTCTTGTGTTCAGATACAGAACACACCCACCTTCGCTCGCTCAAATTCATTCATCCGACGAAACTCATTTGAACTATAATTCAAATGACTTTCGAATTGACCTGTTGAAATTGTATGGTCGTGTATTTGACTCCTTGCATTCAACCTGACAATCGATCAGTGTCGATCTTGCGGAACAACTGGCTAAAATCTACGTCGAAACTACAGCAAGTAGTTAATCTTACAGAGTAGGAGGACTTGAAAAGGGACTTACGCATAGTTATATAGTGCAGCGGGGCTAGACTCTGCTGAAACAAGGCCCTGATTGTAAAACAACACCATCAGATATTATGAATCGAAAATAATCACAGACTCACATACCAATAAAACCTGCTTGGGTTCCAAAAGAACAAGATGGGGACCATGATTTGACAAAATGTCAGGAGAATGCCACGATTGATGGCGAGAGTGCATAGACGTTGAAGAATCGTCTGTCGCATTCTATGAAAATATTGAGTGGACCCCCAAATTTAAATAGAGATCCGTATGATACGTACGATACTTCTTCCATATGCACTTTGAAGGACCACCACAGCGCAGCTGTAGCCACGCACAGCGAAACAGCAGAAAGAATATTGATGAACCCCACTTCGATCTTGATCAATTCAGCGGCTTGTCACAATCCACGTGAAGAAAACCTTACTTTTCGTGCTGGTGTGTCGAGAGCGAAAACACTAGGTAGGGTGAATATTGCTTTTACCAAGGCTTCAAAGGTATGGTATTAGTGTATACGCACCGCAAGTATGACAGTGCAAGTACTCACTGATGCAAGGAACTAATTCGAAATCCCACCATCAATCACTTTGTCGCGACGTCGGTGAATGAATCAACTTGGGACACGTACCCAGTGCACCCAATGCTGTTAAAAACTGCGCTCTGTTGAGATATAAGCTCGCAAAAGAAAGACTAGCACTTACGATCACAGCAGTTAACGCCCAATGTACCCTTTGCACTTTCTCACAATCAGCAACAGCACACTCCCAAGTCGTGATGCAACTTACATCGCCAAACTCTAGATGCAAACACAAGGTTGGAGCTAGAATGGATATTTGTCAGAAAATACTAGTATCGATACTTTCATGACTGACATCACAATGACGAGTAAGGTGAGGAGTGTGAATGCGGATAACTCTCTGACATGGCCAACTTAGCAGGGGGTGATATGTTAGGCTGTGTGTACGAACGGGGTAATATAGACCAATGCCAAGTAGTTCCCGAAATTTGAAACCTGCGGGACTCGGAGGTTACCCATAGCTTCGATGGACTTTCTATGAATACACACCAGGTAATGATGCAGAATCAATCCATCAAGTATGGTGCATCCGAAAACCAAAAGACTGGTGCGGTATGAGGCTATTTGTTGCAGGTGAGATACAATTCTGCTTACAAGAGAATTGCAATCTGTCATTCACATATTAGTACTTTAGCTTGTAATTTGAAACATAGTTGAACGACGAACCATACTCTGGAGGGTCCATCTATCGTCATTTGTATGAATGTAGGTCCACGACTGTGACAAGCAGATTCCAAAAAGACTAAGAATATTCATGAATGATCAGAACAACCATGGACATAGGACGTTCGAAAACCATATCGATATTAGGCCACCTATATTATAGAAGCCATTAGTTGATATACTTCGGGAATTACAGAGAAAATCAAACCATAGAACACCGGGTCCACGTACGAGGCAATGCCTTGAACCAACTGGATATCACTGGTCGACATGTCTGACCGAGCAGACCTAAGAGAGGAAGAGGGGAAGTCGAGGCACCAAGATGCGAGTGAAGATTGTTATATGAGTAAAAGATCAGGTGCTTATCGGCAACCGGCATGCTACGATCATTGAGCATGTCAATGTCAAAATAAGTCATTGTGGAGATGCTGCTGTTGTGCCACCTGATCATCAGCATTCAGTCAAATCGTGCCACCATTTATATCATGATTGCGACCCGCGAACGCCGATATAGCTTCAGCACGTGCTTGAACATAGTAAACCGACGAGCGTTATACCTGCGCACGAGAAGCCTTAATACTATGCCACTTCGTCTTCGCCCTATAATACATACATGTGAGTATCAGGTTGTGACGGAGTTCTCGGCTTACTTATCAAGCCGGTTTAGTAGTAGTAGTTAGATCATTGCAAGAACTGGTTTTCATTTGTAGTGGGGTCGGTATAGAAACTGCCGAAGTATACTTGAAGTATAATAGGATACGTCGTACGTCGTTCTTAAGCGCCAGCCACGGGCGCTACTGTGGGCCGAGATGCTGATAGGTGAGCGTCATTGTTGATTATGTACTGTACAGCACCAATACTCTTAGGAGAGTATGTAGAGTACAAACTAGTCGTGCAAACACGGAACAAGACGAAAGTCTTCCTAAACTCGGATCCTTTAGCACCATATTCATGATAAAGATAAATTGACCTACCAGCCGCATTGAAAGTGTATCCCCGATTTCCTTCCTGAATATTTCTATGGCAGCAGAAACCATCTGGCGACAGGCTTGATTGCAACCTGGGCAAGACCAGTTCGGTTCGTACGGGAGAATATGCATGCCGCTGATGCCAACTTCGCGCAACGACGGTAATAGATTGGACTTAAACCATTCTACCATTAGCTCCTTGCTGAGCATATAGGCGGTAGGCTTTGATCTGCGGGAGTTCCAGCACGTGAACGACCAACGAGGATCATCATTCTCCCATGCTTCAAAAGAAGGGTCGCGACGATCCAACGCCTCTGCGCGACAACACTTCATCAAGCTGATGAAATCCCTCGCAGACCAACCGTCCAGCTCATCCACATACGCCATAATCAACTCGAAGAATGGCACACGCGAAGCTCGCTCCACAGCCCTCGCTGTTGTTCCCTCTGGAAGTGAGTTCCTGAACTTCTCCACTTTTGCGAGCACCCTCATGCTAGCATACGCACGCCAGTGCTCCGCATTTTGGTCCTTGGAAGTATCAAGATTTCCAGGTGCTTTCCGTGCGGTATCGAGGAGACTCGTCAAGATTGACGTAAAGGGCGCAGTCTTCTCCATCTGATATTTGATGAACGCCTCGAATATTGGTTCCACCTCCTCCCATGTGGACAGTACTGGAGGCTTCAATCCTGGGTAGACGAAGCGTAGGGTACGATCGAGGGAGACACTATCCTCGGTCACCGGAATCACAGGTAAGCCGTTCGCCTTTTTACCATCGTTTGCGTCTGAGGCATCGGGGTTAGGGAGAGTGAACATGTCCCTGAAGAATGGGGAAACAAGGGTCAGGATTAGGCGGTAGATGTAGAAGTGGACATTATCGGATGTATGGAGTATCACGTCTGCGTCGCTTGCGTCGAAGGGAGCGGCAGCTACTTTCGGTACGTGTCCAAGGGAAGACATGAGAAGCTGGGGGTATCATGATGACTACAGTTGGCCAGTTTATAACCAGTTGGCACACGCCTCATGCTTCGATAGTGGATTGCACAGGCGCCAGATACTACGACTCGACGACTGCGGATCGATGCCGCAGTGAAAAAGCGTCCTAGCCACTTTACTGTAGGTGCTTCGTCGACTGCGCTTTGGAATTGGCCACCAATGACTACGTGACTCGAGGCATGTGACACCCGTGAAGAGCAGGCTGTGGAGGACTGAGATGCTATCGACGTTTGTCACCTATCGTCCAGCAAGTGTCAACGAGCAGCTTGAAGAAGCTGGCGCGGAGGTACTAGTGTCCGTCGTCTGCGGTAGTTTGTGAAGGTTGAAATGAGGAAGGGAACGCGCAAAGTTGAAGGATAGCTTGTTCGGGTTGATGACGTAAGACAGATAAAAGTGACCAGCGGTGCAGGACGCTGATGGCACTGGTAGAAATCCTGTGATTGGTGGAAATGAATGGCGTGTCCGGCGGGGTCATTGAGGTGTTGCCGTCTGCCTCTGTGCTGGATCCTACATTTTCCATTGAAAAGGCCGGGTCCTCCGCTTCTCCACAACTCAAAGGTCTACATCCTCCCTGGAACGCCTCGCCAATCCAGACAACGTAACGCAGAAGACACCCCTACAACGATTTCTACCTCGACTTTCGAGATCCACATGGTCTTGAAAAAGCCGTCGTTTTGTGTAACAACATATGGCGGTGATTTCGGCATCTTCAAGTTGAGGTACACGTGCAAAGAGAAACATTAGGTGTCGAGAAGTCGAAGTTGAGATTACGCCAACGAGATTTTATACCCAACTCGTGTCGTCCTCGAGGCACCAGGACCCTTGAAGGCGGGGAAGAAAACACGAAATTCCAATTCTCCGATTGCTTGGACAGGGATGCAAGGGTAAATCAGCACAGCTGATTGACATTCGGCGATGTGGTTCTGGGGTAGGTGATGGAAGATTCTGGTTCTGGTTCTTCGCCGGCGGGTAAAGTGATTGTATATATGATAGCAACGCCGCGGAAGTCCCCTTGTTTATCACTTTGAGCGGTTTCGTTGTCTATAGAATAAGGCTATGAGCATATTGGGGTATCAAGTCTATTGAATGTTACACACCAGGCTAGATCCTGTTAGAGCCGGATGCTACTCCCTGTGAGATGAGTGCTTTAAGGAATCGCAATGAAAGCCTTGCTAGCTAGCAGAAGACTCGAAAGCGACAGGGCAATTATCGAGAACATCGCATGCCAAGAATTCACGATAAACCCGCTATTGTCTCTCTTTCAACACCCCTTCGCCTGAGTCCCATGCTGAAACGACGAATACTTTCTGAGAACTGCTGATGAGTTAGCACTGAGTGCACAGCCCTCAAACAGAGAACGCACCATTCCTCGTCAAGTCGTTCATGAAACATGGCCCCTTCTGGTATGCATCAAGTCGGCCAAATTCCCGAGTTTCAAGCACAGTGTGATACTAGCCTCTTTCCTTCGAAGATGGGTCTTTAGATGACATCCAAACAAATCCCTAGACCAATAAGGAATTAGGCGATTCGCTATGCTCGAAAAGAGAACGCACATTCAAGACTGCCGCTCGCAAAGCAAGAACCACTCTAATGTCCAATGGCCGAACCCTTGAATTTTGTGCCCTGTTTGAGGTTTGCTGGGATGAGCGTTGGGTGAACAACGAGGGTGAGCATGAATCGTTGCCAAGGTCTAGAATTTCGGGTTTGCCTTTACCTTGCGTCGGTCCGCCAAGGCCGGCTTTAGGGCAGGCACCTCTGCTCAGTGCTCTTCCGTGAACCATCACCATCGATATCGCTCCTGAAATCTACTTTCATTCAACTACAATTCTCTCAAAATAGGCTCTGCTTTCAATGAATATCCAAATCTTTTCCCTACCGAAAGCTCTTCAAGGTGGTCAATTTAGCCGTCAAACGGGGAAATCAAAAGACTCGGACATTTGGCTTGGACCTTACGCTTACACGTATGTATGTTCACTTTTCATTTCGCTTACGATCCGCTAAAATGCCTGAGAAGGTTGAAGACTGGCAGCTGCTGGCAGTGACAGTGATTTTCTCCTCCGTACAGCCGTACAGAGGGGATATTTTTACTCCTGCACAAAAATGCACGTTTCTAGGCCACTTTGGGAAATGAGATAGCCATGGTATCCGAGGTTGAGGGTTCCTGGCCGTTCTCGTTCGTTTCCGTTTCCGATATTACTTCGCATACGTTGAATGGATTATTCCACGGGGCGGCATCGCCGTCTCAAGACAGATATTCTCTCTGTGACGAGACCTCGCAATATTTTCAGAGGTAGGTCTTACGACACTTGCCTGTAAGCGTTGACATCGAGTATCGACCCTACCAAACCCTGAAAGGAAATGACTCTGCCTTTCTGCAGGATTTGGGCCCGCGCGCTTGATCGCGCTCCCAGCGAACTCCCGAGCCTTCTTCACCCAAGAAGCAGGGCTGTCTCAGCCTTTTCTGCGACTTGGAAGGACGATATTCAGCTGTCCGATATTCAAGGAGACTTTTATCAGGTATGAAGTCAGTGCAATTCTATCGCTCCCGCTGCTCGGTCAATCGTATTTTTATTGCATCGTCATAGATAACGCAGGGTCGTGCTCGTTATCTACAACATTGAGTATGTCTCGAATTCTCATCTCTGCCCATCCTTTTACGAATCCTCTCTGACGCCAAGTTGTAGGTCCCCTAGCAACATTTTGGACAACTCGTGGCGAGGCTTCTTGCGTCAATGTAAATGGCGAATGCTTCGCTGTAATTGCTACTGTAGTCTAGAATTGAAGGTTCGTTCGCTCTTAAAGTCCGTTTTCTCGATCAGTTTGTTCAAATAAAATTTACCTTTCTACCTTCGACGCTAGAAGCAAAAATTCGTCCTCGATGCGCGCGATATTCGCTGGGGGCGGTCTTGTGCTTCCCGTAGGTGCCTTTTCGATATCTATTCTTCTTATCTTCGAACACCTAACAATCGTTATCTATGGCTTGGGAATGATGCAACATATGATGCAAATCTATACCTGTTTCACTGGCATCATACTGCGAAGAAAGACATGGTATATGGAGTTTGGAGCTCAATGATGCATGATGCACGAGTGGAGGTACGTGGCGCATCTATCTATCTACAGTATTTACATCAGATGGACCAACGGATTTACGTTCGCATTTACAGTCACGGTGATATGTTTTCAGCGAATAGACTCATCAAAGATCCAATGCACGAACGTTTGAGCAATCGAATGATACCTGGAGGGGCAATGCTACAGCACACAGCATTGTATCCAAGAACACGACGCCGCTCGATTCCGAGCTCGTCCCGCGACTTGGTCCGCCGGAGTTCACCCAATCTGCCTGACAATAGCAATCCCCCGTTTCCTCGTCCGTTATACCCCAGTCATGCGGTTTCCCAATGAGTTCTGGATGCGATCTTCAGGGCGGTCGCGGTGCACGTCCAAGGGCGGCTGTTTGGACACCTGGCCTAGACCTTCGGATATTGGAACTTGGAACAGCCTGTTCGCTGCAATAGGCAGGTTCAAAGTCTTGTTTCGATTTATCCACGAAGAGGATTCTTCGTTTGGTGAGTGGGATACAGAATACATGATAACATATGTTGTCCCACTCGTCTCCGCCTCTCTAATCTTCTTCTGTACAGATACCATGCATGTTTCTTGGAGTCTAACATCCAAATTAGAATGGTGCCCGCACACGAGTCGCGATGATCTCACACCTGACCCCGCAAAAGCTCATCGTGCATCAAGCATCAAAGCAATATGCATCGAAATACACCCCAAATAACACCCCCGACCGGGTCCGTTGTGTCATCAGAGCTGCCTCGAGGCAACGCATCAAAAGAGGAAGTCTGTTGTGGAACGATAATTATTGACGCTGGTGAGTCTTTTTTACTGCAGTGCTGGACCAGGACATTGTTTTACCTAATTTTTACATGATTTTTACAGCTTTTCGTTCTTGTTCTCCATTATTCCGACGATTTCATTTGTTCCCTCGAGAGCATTGGCGGTTTGTATCGGTGAACAATTGCATTGGGTTGCGGACGTTGCGGGATATTGTATACGTACATGGTCCAAGCGCAACCAATCTTTCCTCGGCTCCTGGTGCCAGGTGGCAATAATACTCAGGGTCGATGTCCAATAAGGGTGCGCTGTCATCGTAACACCGAATTCGGCCCTTATTCATTGGCCGTAACCGACGGGTGAGTCGACGCGCTTGTTTTGGTCCTCGTTACTTCATTTGAACCCATCAACCTAGAACTGCACCCTAGAATTCGTGGATCTTTTTGTCCCACGACCGGCGGCGGCACACGATCGCCATATTTTATTATTTTTGATCTGTATAAAACCCATTGGGGTTGCAAATCATATTCCGTCCCTCTTTCCTCTCCGAGGTAGAGTTGTCAACTCACGACACGACTCACGACTCCATTCAACTTTCGTCATGACTTCCTACTTACGAGCCATCTTTGGTGTAGGCTCTTCACGATCCGACCGTTCTTCTAAGACTCACTCTCGTTCACATTCTGTACCAACACCAGCCGCTGCTGGGAGACAAGCTCCTCCTCAGGCTTATGTGTATACTACTCCGACTGTTGCGGTGACACCCACTCAAGTTCACGCACCTACCTATCCGGCTCGACCTTCACCGCTCCGTTACAACACCTACGATGATTCAACCGTCAGGAGCGACAAGAGCCGTTCGCGTTCAGCATCTTCCAGTTCGTGTCCCCGTACCCCTTCGGGTTCAGTCAGCTACAAATCGGGAGAAAAACGTGTGTTCTCTGACAAATTACCTTTTTGTGCCAGCAAGACTGACCGATCCGCTTGTTTCTATGAATTTAGATTTCCCGTACCCCGTTTATACGCCGGCAGCTTCATCTTCTCGAGGCTCGAGCTCTCGTACCAATTCCAACACTTCGATCTATCCTCCGTCCTCGGCATCCACTCACAGTCATCAAAGTCATTATACACCTGCTCCTCCTCGTACTTCAAGCTCTGGAAGTGTCGCATCTCGTCCTGCTTTGAAGCAGACTCATACTTGGCATGCCGGTCAGAAGCAAGATGGACCTCGTAAGTTGTCATTCTGGAATACCGCGTATTTCGGGTATTGACCGACGTATCATTTTGCCTCTTTCTAGGACCGCACGTCTCTTTCGTAAACCCTAAGCGACCTCAAACCCTCCATATGCATCCTCTATTAGCAGCTACACATCGCAGCCGTGCACCCATTTCTTATGACGTGATGTACACCCCGTCTTCTCGAACAATTGTGGACCGGAGCACTCGTACATCAGTTCCTTCGCATACGCTACAACAACCCGCAACGGATCCGCCGACGGCGGATAGACTTGTACTGAGAAGTGACAAGTTCCCCTGGTCGATTGTCGTTCAAGCTGGCGTGTCTTCCGCACAACCCCCGAAATCCGCAGCGAAATTCTACATTGGTGCTGGGAATGCAACTGCACCGAGAGGTCTACCGGTTAGCAATCTCGACCTCATTCATGCGCTACATCATACACTCTCTGTTCGCGTGACGAAGGAAGAGTGGGATGCGCTTGGCTCGGGGAGTCGAGCGCAGCGTAAGGTGACCAAAGCGTATGAGACGAGGTGTCGTGCGACGGGAGGTGGCTGGGAGCAGGGTGTGAAGAGGATTGACTGGTTAGGCGGGAAAACGAGGTTGATTGGTGTGGAAGTTGATAAGGCTGCTAGCGATACTGGTGTCGCGAAGCTGGTTTTTGGGAAGCCCTGAGGATATGATGGACTATGCCATTGCGTTGATGCGCCTAGTGCGAAGCGGCGCTTGTTTCTTGATTGAAACGGGGTGCGTTCCTTAATGCTGGGCGTTTTCTTCTTTTTCCGTTTTCTATTGTTGCTTATCGTTGGGGGTTGCATGTGCGCCCCGACGAACATGGTCACAGGCCTCTTTGCGGGTACCTTATGGTTCTATTTTCAGGGGGTTTTGTGTTTTCTTATTCTTGCTGTTACTCTTACCTCAGTCTGGTCATTCTCAAAATAATGCGCTTGCGCCATTGTTTTCTCCGATGCTGTTTATATTTCTCTTGTTTTGGGTCTTGGGGTTTTTCATGGACGCCAAATCATTGTATACTACTCAGGCATACTTCCATCATCTCGCTTCTCTTGCTTTCGCATTGCTTTTCCCCTGGCTTGGACCACTTCTCCACTTATTGATATAATGATTTACGACTCTCTCATGGTATGCTGTTACACCGAGTCTTGTGTTGTTTTACATACGATCCGGGGCACTATGCATCTTTTTTGTCATGAACCTCATGTTGAAATCAATAATGATTTCTGTGTATCATTGACCGCTGACAGAAGTGCGGCTATTTCGTAAATGTCCCTCGAATATGCGATGGAATAACAAAACGCGTTCGAAGAAAGAGCCTCATGGCTCGGGTGGTTGTCTCTCCGTCACCATGAAGCAGAGCTAGAAGCATAGTATGACTTTTGACGTTTGGATTAGAGGTAAGCTCGCCGTACTCGCCGTAATCGAAGCTTCTGGATATAGAGCATATACGGTTGCCCAGCAGGCTCAGGTTCACTTTGCAATTCGAGTGAGTCCCATTGAATGATGCATCCTTCAGACGTGCGCAGATCCTGAATTTTTACGGCAGCGAGAGCCTTCTAGCGGCTATTTCCCACCCGCCACAGAACATAAGCAAAAGCACACCATGTAAAATACTTCATCCCCTCCATAATTGACTGCATGGCTGAACTTATTGTCCTCAAAAACACTGAAATTGACACCCAATTTACAGTGGTTTGATGTGTTTTGGATAATATGGGTGAGTTGGATGTCGGAGTCGGCTCAAGTACTTGCGTCTACATAAGTACATCTTTTCCCTCTGGTAGGTTCTACAAGGCATCTCACTTGCCAATATTTAAATCAACCTGAACACTTACACAGCGATCGTCACGAGTTTAGCTCGCAAACTATGGGATTCCGACTCCGGCAGGTGCTACGACACTCAAGTGACACTAGTGGGCGTCACGGTAAGTCCCATGCTTTCCTTGTGTTTTCATCAGTTTCACAGTCAAAGACCAGGATAGCTGGGCTCTCATGTGAAGGTACTCCGTCAGTGAAAATTTCGTTGCAAGTGCACTCACCGTCGTCCGACGCTTCACCTGCACCACCACTGACGGAGTTCATCACCGTGACGTAGGATTTCCCGCCGCACATCAATCCATCAATCCATCACCGCCGCCGTCAGCCTAAACTAATTCCCAGGGCAGCGTTCAAGTCCTTGAACACAAAAAATGGTTGTTTTCGTCCTTATATCAAGAGAAAAGGATGTTGGCATTTGGAATAGATACCTTAGGGAACTGGGAATAATGCCCGTGGTAAGTAAGGGCATATTTTGAGGTTGTTCAAACCGAATAAAATTCTCAAGGAATTCAATCGGCTTAGTCGCGAGAAGTCTGATGTCGATAGGTGATTGCTTGAGTCAAGGTTCAAATTGCAAAGTGAACCTGAGCCTGCTGGGCAACCGTAAGCATAGGTTCTAAGCTGGGGCACGAGGTCGTGTTATTTGTCGCTGTCGACGTGTAACTCGGGCCGGCGAACATACATACGCCGGTTGCGGTGATTTTTGTTTTTCTTGCGTTTTCCACTCCCACGTCGTCCATCATGCTGCCTTCCTGACAGCGTACTTTCCCCAAACTTTCCCGCTATAAAAAGGTTTACTTTTCGGCTTGGATGAGCTCCAGACGTGAGTTCATTCGCTATCAAACAATTCGTTGCTTCTGACACGAAACGGCCTCAGGATTGAAGGGAATGCCTGGAGCGTCCTGTTTTGAAGGGTTGTTTCAAGACTCGACCAAAGACTCACATGGAAGACGCCTTTGATCATCTCCGCTGGCTGCGTCGGATAACTTCAGCCTTCTACCCCATTGCCTGATTGGCTGTGTCACTCACGAGAGTTCTCAATTACCTAAAAGGCAGAGCCTTAGCTTCCTTCTAGCCCATCCCCATGGTGTCTGCTCGCGTTCCTTTTTTCGTGCTCTTCGGCCTCATTTTCCGGTCTTTGGGGCAAGAAATAAGTGGTCAGCGATTTTAAGCCTTTTACTGAATGTCACGCTGATGCTTGGAAAGGATCCTCGGGCGTAGATGGAAATGGCATGGAACGACGCGAAGATGGGCTTAAGGGCACAGGTATGTCATATACATACACGTTTTCACGAGTATAGGCAACTAAACCAGCCTTTTCAGGGGATGGGCGACCTGACGAAGCTGTTTCGTCTCCAATGAGCGAACGAGACCTACAACTTCGAGGTATCTACCTCTCTATCTTCAATGTACCCACCATGCCCAAATTTTGTTGCAGATTTTGTGTTTCCAGAGATCAAGCTCCCAGAAATCAAACTCCCAGAAATCCATGTCCCTCCTCTCGAAGAGCTCAACGAAATCGGTGCCAAACTTGAAGTTGCGATCAAGTCTTTCGAGGAGGCATTTGTGAAAGAAAAGGAAAACATCGAACATACCCTCTACGCGGTCTCCAGCTTCATATCCGTACAGGTCGATCTCCTCCCCGACGAAATCAAGTCGATAATTCGAGGCTTCGATGACTTTCGGAACCAACACCCTACGCTCTTTGTCATTGCTGTGGGAACAGTTGGAGTCATCACGGCACAACTGATGCTTCCCCAAGTCATGCTATCAATCCTCGGGGCACTAGGTTTCTCGCCACTGGGCCCCGTCGTAGGTGAGCACAAATCACTATACCTGGGACTATAGTCAATCTCACATCCCTTCGAAGGGTCATGGGCCGCTGCTTTGCAATCGACCATATACGGCCCCAACACTGGAGGTATCTTTGCTATACTCCAGTCGATCACCATGTCTGCTCAGCGTGTCTGGCCTATCACGGTGTTTACCAGCATCGTCAGCCTCGCTATTGGCATCGGACTCGTAGCCTTACTCGCGCGAGAGGAAGTTCGGGATCTGGTCAAGGAATGGTCTGTGGCTACGCCGTTCCCGGAGATAGTAGCGGGCGGAGTAGCGTATGGTGCTTTGGAGGTATGGATGGTTCAGCTGAGCGACAAGATGTCAGATGCCGGGGTTCCTCACGTCCAGTGGCTTGACTTCGCGGTCCAAGCAGTGTTTCAGCACCTCGAGGACCTGCAAGGTGTGCAGGTGTAGGAGATAGGTGAGGTATGTGACTCATGACCTTGCCGCTCGTCGAATTCAGTACTTACTAGGTTCCAGGACTATAATGTATACACTTCATTTGGAATGTGGTACGATGGTGAGTCATCTTATATCTAGACGCTCGTGCTGTTAGAGCTGAAACTCTGGACCAGAATATGCTGTATCTTAATCTGTACAAGTCATCTGTCAACTTTGCAATGATTGTTCGAAATGACAAGCCTCGTAACGTTGCCATCAACGATGCTGTATACCATCAACTACTTAAACCTCGATAGAGGGTCTCTCGTCACTCTGATTGTGTGTTGCCCCATAAAACTTCGAAATGTCCATACAAACGTGGGCGGTACGCTGGGAAGCGTTCATCAAAGAGAACGAGTTTTGCTTTGATGTAAAGGACCACCTGACGATGCATGGGGCTTACATGCCTCATGTCAAGTGGGATCGTGGATGGAAGCCCAAGGATAGACACGATGAGGAGGAATCACTAGCTTGCTTCTCTATATGTGACGTCTTCCTTATATCCGAGCGACGAATGATGCTCAGATCTTCTTTTAGCGTCCTGAGCTGTATTTCTGTATACAGGGCGGTCTTGGGAACTGGATCCCAGTAGTTATGAAGCGTGTTCCTACTACGAGCAATGAACTACACATTGCATCGTATTTTGGGTCGGAGCCGTCGATGAGGGCGGTGCCCGACAACCATTGCGTTCCGATTTATCAGGTCATGGACGGTCTTCCTGGCTATGAGGATTCTCGGATTCTGGTCATGCCACAGCTCAGGCCCTGCGATGAACTACCATTTGCGACCGTAGCGGAAGTTGTCGAGTTCCTACGTCAGATATTCGAGGTACGATTTATATGTTCTTTTTTCCCGCGGAATTAAAGGAGCTTGTCTTAGGGCGTTCAATTTCTACACCGACACTTTGTAGCGCATCGGTGAGGCTAACCTTTATATTCAGTGAACGTAGCCTGACTGCTCTCGATCAGAAAGCTGTTGATGTCAAATATCATGATGGATCCCGTGCGATGTATACTGAAGATTTTCATCCTGTGCAAGTCAACAAGTCCTTGGATCTGAAGAGGCAGGTGCGACACAGACGCACTCGCACAGAATGTCACCCTCGTTACTTTATCATTGATTTTGGATCTACGAGATCCTACGATCCAAGGAAAGGTCTCCCAGAGGCATCTTTTGATGACCGGGTTGCCGAAGGTTTGCCAGAGTATCGACGCCGAGATGCCTGTCCCACCTATAACCCTTTCCCTGCGGATGTATATCAGCTAGGAAAACTTATCCATGACGGTTTTCTTATTGTGAGTTTGTGCAACCCGTGCATTTCGTTGGCTAAGTTGGCTTCTCAGAGACCAGGCAGTTCCAGCTTGGATTTTCTGCGACCGCTTGTTGATACTATGATGAAGGAGGTGCCCTGTCGACGTCCGTCAATCGGTCAAGCGAAAGTTCACTTCGATGAGTTGGTCCATGCACTCACCACATTCCATCTTCGCTCACCGGTCGAACGGTCTTCAATCCTCAAGCACTTCAAAGCGCAGTTATCGTGTGCCTTGAAGCGGGTTCCCTCGTTGGGCTCACAGCGTCCTGGAGTCGCCATGGAACCGTTACCCGAAGAACTGCGGAGCTTCTTTACGATGACTGCAACAGAGGCAGATAGTCTAGACACTGCCTGGCGAAATCGTGTGGATGCACACCACGTCGTGCCAGAGAAGTACACATTCGATCATATGAATGTATCCTTCTACAGAACTTAGCCTTCACTTGATTGCACAGCCCTCCATCAACCTGCGCGCTTGGGCAACTGGCGCGGGAACGAGGGGATACCAAGGGCTCGTCGTCAAGTAGGGTGATGCTGGCTAGCACATCTCCTGGTGATGGTATCCCTGCTACTTGCTAGTCATGCCTGCGCCGCAGGTAAACTCAACAGCCTTGGGTGACAATTCACATCGCTTTCATGGCCTACGCAGACGGCGGTCATAATATTGGACGAAGGAAAGCGTATAAAGGGGAGCGACATTGATTCTATATCCTCACTTTCGTTCGCATCTTCATCTTCTAGCTCATTGACCCGGTGTTAATCTTTGTTCTTCGTCTATCGTTGACTTTCTTGAACTTCTTAAACACGCGTTTTATCCTCCAATGGTTCGATTCACATTCACGCTCGTTAATGTACTCGCCGCTGTCGGTCTCTTTGCTGGTCAAGGAATCAATGCGGGTGAGTCTGTTCATTACTCCACCTGGTGAATCCGGCCTAATCATTCGTTAGCACCCGTGATGACCAACAACGGCGCCATCGACCTCTCCAAGAACGCATCCGCCAGTAGCTCGTCTGGCAAGAATGCTACTGTCACAACAAAGGTCGACAGTCTACAATGCAACATTGCTCGCGCAACCATTATCACCGACCTGAACGAGTTGGGTCTGCTTCTCCAAGATATCGACACGTTAGTATGCAGCTTGTACCGCGAATTCACTACTCATGTTCAGGAGCTTTCAGATCCAACGAAACTGTCGCTACTGCAGTCTCCCAAGCCCAAGGAGGTCTAAAGACCTCTGGTGACGCTATCACCGACATCTTGAAGGCGTTGATTGGGGGTGAAGGACCACCCGCTGAAGGCAGGCAGAAGACGGATGCAGGTCTAGGAGTAATGCTGCAAGCATTGACCGGACTTAACTCGTATGTCTTTTGATCTTTGAACACCCTTCAGTGCACTGATCGTCAATGCTTAGCACCGAGCCTGCGGTGGTAACCGCATTGAACAAGTTGAATGACGCTATTGCTGCTGGAAGTGAGGTCGTCACTGTTTGCAGGTAGACTCAAGCTGCAAGTTATGGTTCTGTATTGAGTTAAAAACGCTGTGCATGTAGTGTTAGAATTCAGTACACCTTGCAATTGGGAACTCTGAAGATTTGTGAAACGTGAATTGCGGATCCGGGATGTTCCACTCACGTGTGAACATCCACGAGTCACGAGGCATGCGATACTCGTAACTCAGTCTCAAGGCGCCGGCTCCGTCCAAGACCTCCTATTCCGCATCCACCATGGAACAAAACCACCAACGTCGCTCTACAAGGCTGAAGGGGACCAAAATCGAGAACTTCGTTGAGGATGACGATGTTGAAGATGGATCAAATGAAGATACTAAGACAACCGCCGCAGTGTCGACCCAGAGGGCGAGGAAAAGGAAGCGATTGGGTAAAGAGGAAGATCTTGAAGATGGTGAGCCAGAACATTTGATTTAAACAGAATTACGCTAAAATCTTTGGTCAGACATATATGCCAATCATAACTCCAAGAATTTGAAGCGAAAGAGTGAACCATCTCAGAGGAAGAAAGCTGCAAAGCTCAGCCTCTTGCCAACCATGCCACTCGATGTTCTCTACGTGGTAAGTCTCAATACATCCCGTCGCCGCTCGATTATGATAAAATGATACTCAGATATTCGGCTACCTTCCCCCGAAGTCGCTATTAGCCCTCATTCGAGTCAACAAGGCCTTTCGAACAACACTCTTGGCTTCAAATGCTGTTACCATCTGGGCTTCTACACGCAAGTCCTGTAAAGCACCAGAACCATCACCAGGATTGACCGAGGTAGAGTGGTCGCAGGTTCTCTTTGGGAATCATTATTGTCAGGTATGCAAAATGGTTTCAAGTCATGCAGATCCACGTTACTGAGGAATTGTCAAAGCTTTGCGGAACTAAGAACGTAAACCATGTCGATTTTTGGCTTAGAAAACGAATCTGCTGTGCCTGCATCAAGAGAACGTAGGCCATCTATTGCGTACTTAATTACAATCTCACCAACCTCTCTATTTATAGCGGCGTCAGCAAGGGCAAGTTTAGACACGCATATCCTGGCGAGGACATCTCCGTTCTGGAGCTCGTATTGCCTGTGAGCGGTATGTCTATCTCATTCCCGCCCGTCTTTTATTTGCTCACTTCTAGGTGATATCAGGCGGACGACAAAACAGACACACGATGTACTACAGCTTAGCCGAGCTCGACAAGGTATTGGGTGAACTTCGCGCCTGTAAAGGCGCTGCTGCCAAGGAGCAATACAAAGCCGAGCGTATGGAATATTTGGAACGTGTTAAAAATGTTCTTCGCATCCCGTCCCTCTATCGATAATTACTGATTTGTCGCTTAAGCATGCTACTGTCTGTTATGATTGGGAGCGTCAGGACGCTCGTGTCATGCGCGAGGATTCCAAGGCTGTCAAGGGTGACCGAATCAAGGAGTGAGCCGATCTCTATGCTTTCTATTGATTAATATCCTTGACCTACTTTGTTTATAGAGTCAAGCGGCACCTTCTTGCGCTAAATTTTTCCGAAGCCGATGTCAAGGCTGCTCTTGCGCTGCATGTTGTCCAAATTTCCAATCCTCTCACAGATCGCAGTACGTGGACATTCACTCCGTTTTCCTGGGTCGAAGCTTGAGTATATTTAAGGTTGGGCAATGATGAAATCTCAAGTCATCGCGAAAGCCTCTGAGCATAAGTTAATACGACTATTAGCCAATCCGTCCGGTGTTATAGTGTCTCGATTACATTTGGTATCACAGATCTACTCTGATTTCAAGAAGACTATTTCTCCACTTCAATGGCGTAGCATCCCCCAAGTTCAGACCGTTTGCCTCTTTCCATCATTCAGGGAGGTCATGATGCGCCCGGAGGATACGCAAGTTACAGAGAGCGATTTCCAGAAAGCTCAAGACACCCTCCAAAGCGACATCGATGACTGGATTACCAACACATCGGATTCCGCTATCAGCCATATCCATGCCGGATATGGACATGGCGGACCTATCGAAGCGTATGGTCTCCATTGGTCGGACATGTGCAAGATAGCACCCGATAATGCCATCATTCAAGCCAAATGTCCGAATGTGGGTCAATGTTCGGGGTCGAGGTATTCACCTACTGTGATTAGCAGTGTTGGATTGGGCATCCAGCATATAAGTGGCACATGTTCCCTTCGCTATTATCTCTCCCGGGACACATCGCTGGAACCAACTGATTTGTTCCAGATCATTGCTACTTGCACTGAAGCAGGCCTAGCGCTCGTCACCGCAACCGGTGTCAGCTTGACTGAGACGACGGCGGACGAGATGGACGATATTGGCGCGTTTTACAGTTGTTTGGTGTGTAGTGATTCGTATGTTGGGACTTGGAGGGAATGCGTGAGTGTCTCCTTGATATTTGACTTATGTTGATAGCTCTTTAGATCAAGCATTGGACAAAATCAGACAAGGTCCTCCATCCCGTGAACCCCTGGCGGTCGCTATACGACCGCAATAATCGTGCATTCAAGATGCTGGACTCGAAGAATGACACTTGGAGAGACGAGCGTCTGTCTTGGTCGTGTAGTCATTGCATCGAGCATTTCGAGAACCTTGCAACTCGTGCTGATGTTGTAGAACATGCTCGTTCCGAGTAAGTCGTTAGAGCTTAATTTCACCTCATCCTGACATCCCTCGCTACTAGACATGGTGTATCAAAGCCTCGTGTGCCTGCGGATTTTTTTTATTTGGGAGACGACTGATAACTTTATACTCTGCCTGTCTTTCGGACTCTCATTCAGCATAACTGTAAAGATGTACATAGTAATGCCCGATGTCTGAAAGGTTTTGTAACGGCTAGCAATTAAGACTGATTCAGGTTCGGGTCCGGGTCCGCGGGCGCTTAAATTACCTTGGTTTATACTTAAGTCGTCACATTCGTTTCTCCCTTTCTCTTTTACCACCACCACCACCACCACCACCACCACTACCAGCTACCCCATTTCGACATCGTGGTAAGGCTTAAAGTTTCGTGATTTATCCTCATTTCACAACTGTTCTTCCAAAGAGTTGCTGTTACCCAAAGCTAAGCCTAGTGACCGGCAGCTATGACTTCCTCCACAATGATATCGGTGTGGTCCAATGAAAACTCTTGGTTCTTTTATCAACTGATATTCAGCCTTGTAGAAATTACCGCAAGAGCTCGTCGATCACGCAATCGACTACCTTCACGGAGATCGAGACGCGTTGATAAAATGCACTCTTCTAGGCTCCCGTTGGGTACCTCGAAGTCGTGACCATCTGTTTTCCACCCTTCATATCCAAGCTCCAATGTCCAAAAACCGCCACTTGAAATACACTACTCTTATCTCCATTCTTGAAAACAATCACTGCACGTTTCATTCCTCCATTCGACATTTGACGATCGAGGGCTGCGCTTCCATGAAACCTGAAATTCCAGACAAAAAACCTATCAAAAAGGAATGGCTGGAACCCATAGTCCATCGCTTCACCGAAACATGGACCAATGCCACATCTCTCACTCTGGACAGAATCGATCGACACACTCGCAGTTCCTCGGCATGGAACCAATTTCTCGCCACTGATCCAGGCTTCCGCCGTGGAATAACCGATTTACGCGTCTCCCGTTTTGGAATGACCAACTCGGTCGAAGATTCCATCGCGTTTCTACGCGTAGTAACGGCGTTTCCTTCGATACAAAAGCTCAAAATCGATCCGTTTACACCTGCGTCGTACTATCCAGAGGTGTCAGAAACGAAGGCTGGTGTACAATTGGCTTTGGCGAAGATGGGGATTCAATCTGAAGGCGACAAGGTGCCGGATGGCGGATTAAACACAGATTCATTAGCTTTGGAAGAAATCGTGAATGACGATAGAGATGAAGCCTGGGAGGACGTCGAGAGTGACTTGGACTCGGATATTGGATTTGGTTGGCATGGAATGGGGGAACAATCCGTTTTGGATGACGGTCAGGTCCTTGCGATTGCTGATTTCCTCGGTGGAGCTCCAGCCAATTTGCAGGTTCTGGAAGTAACTGGCGAAACAGTGTTTTGCCCGTTCCCACTTCGAATCCTGTGGGAGTGGCTGCGAAAGGGCGGGGCGTGCCATCTACAGAGCCTTGACATTCGCCTCGAGTATATGCAACCTGCGGATGATCTACCTGCGCTTGCGCGATACCTCGAAGCCGTTGGATCAGAATTGAAAATGCTGAAAGTTTATACTGGGCATAAAGGGAGGGATATCGACCCGTATCCTGGACCTGGGGAGATGGGCGACGCGAGGTGTATACTGAGGCAATTATTGAGTAAGTTCTACGCTCTTCTCAGTGAGTCCCAACATCCACGGAACATTTTAAATAGGAAATATCGTCGAGAAAAAGGTCTTTTCAAAGTCAGAAGGCATCGAAGAAGCTACATTTGAATGCATCTTTTTCTACGACCTCGCTCACAAACACCCCATGTCCCTCATCGAGCCCGACAAGCTTATCTCGAGTCTTTCCGGGAAATCACTTAAACGTCTTAATCTCTCTATCTGGACGGACTGTGCGGAAGCTCGATACTCGGATCTCGAGGAGGAGGCATCTTTAGATGAGGTAGCATGGCGCAACGCTGATACTTTGATAGCGGATGAGAAAATCTTCCCTGCTTTGAAGCAGGTAGTCGTATCGGTGACTGTTGCTCGGGATCATCACTTCGAGGAAGAGTATGATCTTAATGTTGAAGAGGGAGATATACCTGCAGAGGAGCTATCCGAGGATCATGTCGTCCAATGGATGGAGAAGTACATGCCGAAGTGTATAGCCAAGGGAATCCTGGAGTTTAAACATCAGAAGTGGGACGATGTAGACCAGGTGCGATTTGGAATTCCTCCGCTGGAAGCTTGAAGACCGTGATGTTGTTTTGATATTTCTTGTTTGAGCCGAATGGTACTACCGCGATTTATATCGGACATAGTGTATTACAGTTGTCAGGGCGTCGTTCACAATGTACATGTTGAAATTGGAGAGTCCAAGCTGATCTACGTCCTTTTTCTTCTTCTTACCTCAGTCTTGCCCCTGTGACTAGTAGTGAGTCAGAAGTCAAATATGTAGCTGAAATCCGGCGCGGTGCTCACCAGGACTGCCCTTTCTTCACTGAGCTGCATTCATGTGAGAACAAAATCCATATGCACTGCATTGTAATCTACGCATCCTGCTCGTAAGCCCCGTTGTACGACGGCAAAGTGACCGAGCGAGAATTTTGCCTCTCCAAGCCGACGTCACTGAGTCCTTCATACTCGGGTGGCAGGGCTTGTTCCCTTAACATTGCGACTTCCCTTGCAAGCACGTCGATTCTATTGTATAGTTCTCCCTGAGAAAGAGTGGTACTGGGCTCTGCGGAACGATTCGAAGGCGTCACGAAGATACCATCCGGTGGCGCCGAGGGAAGGTCCGTGATAGGTAGTACTTGAGCCCGGGTGGTAAACAGCTCTTGTAATTTGCCTGACGATGATTTTGATTCAATATCCAAGGCTTCTATAAACGGCTCGACCTTGCGAGATGGTATCTCTGTAACGATGTCAGCTTCCTTTCGAAGTGAGTTGTAATTGCGCACCCTGCTTCAAGCTATTTTTGGCAGCTCTTCTTCGGAAAATCAAAATCCCTACCAGCAAGAGGAGTATGGCTCCAGCGCCAACAGTCCCACCAATAATCCGTGCGATATGACGACGGGACGAAGGAGATGTCTGCGCGGTCTGAGTGGGGGTAGCAACACTTGTGGATTTTGGTAGACTTGTGGATTCCGGTCTACCTTTAAGTGCAGATGAGTAGGTATCCAAGCGACTACTTATGAGACCCACCAACTTGAGCCTCATTCTGCGCAAGCTGAGGATCGAAAGTGTCGGATTTTGACTACACAGCTTGACTATCAGCGCGTGTTCTGTGTAGCAAAAGGCAGCCATACGATATCCAAGTAGGCCCAAGAGGGCACTTTAGTTCCAGACGGTATCTCTTGTGGAAATCTGATCGAGATGGTATCAAGGTGGGTAAGCATATGGGCGGCTTGAATAGATACATACGCTTACGAAGTGATAAAAGTATTTGTGCAGTTGGTGGCAAATGATGCCCAGATCTCCAAAGGGCTTGACTGGCAGAGTCTGCAAGCACACAGAAGGGAGTAAAAGACTGACCTGCAGCGACACGGGTTAGTGGCTTCTTGAAGGGACCCGTTATAAGCATTCAAGCCCAATAAGCCTAGCAGGATCTCAAAAGCTATAGAGTGTGAATTTCAAACTGAGAACGAGAAATCATAGGAGCAGGCCACGTACTTCCACCAGTACTACATGCTCCACCTAGATAACTTGCCATTAGTGTTTCACGGGCTCAGGCCCGGCTCAAATACCGTGGCTCAGGCTCGGCTTCAGAGGGCTCAGGCTCACTGGATACATGAGCCGGGCTTTAGGCCGTCGATTCAGGCCGGCTTGGGCCCGGCTCAGGCTCAAGCCACGGCTCGTATGGTAGCTGGGAGTGATAGTGCTCGAAGAATTATATCCTGCTAGAAAACCATACTGAAGTGTTATTCTGAGGTGACCGAGCATTCTTTTTCTTGTTCTATCGTGCTCGCGCACAATATAAGATGCCCAAACATTTCCTTTGACTCGTAGCTGTGAGTGATGATTAGAATGGACCAGGTGTCACAACTCACCATGGCTTTATCCACAGACAGCAATTCCAGAAACCCCATCATTATCCCAGCGGCGCAGGTTGACATGGAAGTTTCGAGGAATCAACCTGGATCAATTTGAATGCTACACGAGGCAATACCAAGGACAATGATGGCAGTAGTCGGCGACTCCGATGACTTCCACATGTTCCAAGGTTCCTTTACAGTGAAGCAATCCAGGTTGAAGCGTCGTCTGCTAGCATTCATCAGGAAAAACCTCATTTGTGATTTCGGCTGAGTTTGACAGAATTGTGCTGATTAGTGCTGATCTCGGCTGAAATCTGCTGAATCGTCCTGAAATCCGTATCAGCGGATTTCACCAGATTTCAGCATGTCCCCCTGAACCGTTGATAATTTCAGCAGAGTTCAGCAAATTTCAGCATATTTCAGCGTCTTTCACCAGCTTTCACCACAATGATACCACGAATCTACACTTTTCATTGCTCATCATAGGCTTCCTGGCATCCAATATTCAAATTATAGTGAAAGAGATTTATTGACGGCTACGTACGCTACTACTATACAAGTCTCGGTACTACTAGGTCGCAAACAACACGTTTCTTTTCACTTCTGAGCAAGCCCTCTCGCGATCCTTCAACACTGTTGCGTCTGCACAAAAATACTTCCTGGGAAAGGCCAAAAGTTGTTAGAGTATGTACAGTACAGGAAATCGCACATCAAACGTACCACGTCAGGGATTGGGAGCCATTGCACCTCATCGTTGATGGCGAGCCTGAAAACTGCATTAGAGATTAGAAGACTGTTGGGTGCTGAAACATACCTTTGAGACGAGGCGGCTAACTTGGATGTGTCGTACAGCTGCTTCAAGGGGCGGGTTGAGGTTTGTTGAATGGCGTACTTAGCATCTAGAGCAAATATGAGTTCAGAATTACCGACCATAGCAAGAGACCACATACTGACGTCCATCATCCACAAAGGGTATGCAGCAGTCACGTCTATTGAAGTTGAAACAAGTGTGAGCCGAAACTAATAATAAACGATAAAAGGAGGACCCACGCTCAAACCGATATTAGTAGAGCTAACGTCAATCTGCAATGCGAAGCCTGAGCTACGTACATGGCCGGTGCCGGAATATTAGCAAGTGTCGAGTGTGGGCATTGGAGAGATGGACAAGCTGGGACAGACAGTTTTCTGTAAGTCGAACGATTCTTGTGTTGATAGGCTTCGGAGTTTACCGAAGAACTGTACAGTTGAGCAAATAAGGTTTTGATGACGTGCTCGGCGCGGGTATACCGGCGACTCGGACTTGTAGATTTTCTTGTTCTCGCCTCTGCAACGTCTGTCACAACTCGATATCTCTTTTCTCATGAGGAGTCCATTTAGAGACAAGTCAATGTATTCATTATTCCTGCAAGTATTGACTGAATTTCAAGAGTATTCACACGTTGGAGGCAAGATTGCTCCCTTTGAATTATTCAGCTACCTGCTTGTGATTGCCCGTGAAACTCACGAAGGAATCAGTAAGTTTCACCAGAAATCAGCGGAATTCAGCGGTGAAAGGCAACGGGTCGCGGCTCTCAACCAATTTCACCGCAAATCTCACCGGATCAGTGCTGTAAGCACCTTTCAGCCAAATTCAGCCGACATCACCGTTTTTCAGGAGAAATCATAGATCAGGTTTTTCCTGATGTTGGTACGCGTTGAACACGTTGATGCAGGGAGGAAAGAACAAAGGTAAACAAATGAAAGACGAGTCGAACGCTTAGTGAATGCCACCCTGATGCCGCCGTGAATGCATTACCTTCGAAAAAGTTTTCCGCGGGTTCGCCATGCATATGGGAAACTTCAAAAGAGCCAATATTAGCGCCGAAATGCACCCAAAGGTGCGAAATGTCCCCAAGCACCTTTATTTTTTGCACTCACAAAACTAAGGCCCAAGCCCCAGGCTCACGGCCCACCAAAGTTAGAGCCTGAGCCTGAGCCCTTTGTGAGCCTCGAAAAAGGTCGGGCCCGGCTCAGGCTCAATTACAGTCGGCTCAGGCCGGCCCACGGCTCTGAGCCTGAGCTTGTGCAACACTACTTGCCATAACGCATGGGGATTGGCCAAGAGAATTGAAGCTCTGGCAAGTATGATGTGGAAAAGGAGGTCAAGCACAGAAAATAAGTATACAGCGTCTACAAATTACCCATTCTAATCCTGCACGGGCGGCCTGAGTCACGGTGCACGTCGCTTCGATGTTGGAACTCCCCTGTGCAATCGCAAGCGTTCCGAACCCCAAGAAAGGTGCTGATAACTTTGAAGGGACCATTGAAGTAGGGGTAGAGGAAAACGATAGTTAAGAAGCAATATTTAACCACCCCTTCGCACTGGCCGCGAATCCTGTGGAGGTGGAGCTACTAGTAGTTGAGTCAGTATGCATTCATCATTCAAGATAAAGAAATGAAAGGCAGAACACACGATTTTCATTTAGTTCTTTGTCAATGCATGGAATATCAGTAAAATATCAGAAATTCGATTCTTCTTGGTGCGGATTGAATGAGGGGAATCATTTCGGATGAGAGCATCCGGAAGAGCGTGTTTCGAGCCTGCCCTAAAGCGGACTAACGCCGGGTGAATTATGAATCATTGAATGCACCGATCATCAACCACCATGCACGATGTCACAGAGGCTCGCTCTCATAGGATTCGGACTGGAACTCAAGAAGCCAAGCGAAGGAATATCAATACGCTTTGATAGTACGAGATGGCCGCGTACTGGTAGTCATGAATGGTAATTCAGTTTTTGGTTTGTGTACCATCTCATACTGATTCTTCAGTTGGTCTAGGATCTCTTCAAAATTCGTGAAAGACTCACTGAAAACGTTCGAGGGCAAGAAAGAGCTGAAGTTGGATGTTCCCGGTGTGTTATATGATGGTTTACCCGACACGTCAGCATCTTAAATTCTGATGCCCTTCTTTCACAGTCAATTCCCGTGCTCCTACGGGTACCGATGGCAATGGATGCAGCCTCGAGACTCACCTTGAAGCCACTACGAGATCAAGTCAACTGGCGTGGAACCATGACCAGAACCTGTCCAACACTTCCAACTGTCTTCTACACCCTCGACGTTCCGACATCGACACAGTCGTTTGGTACATGCACTAGGCATCCATGTTGGTATCGGTTGAGGAGTTAGCGAAGCGATATCGGTCAATCTACCGCCATACGAAGATACGGGTAACATCCAGTGTCCGTGACCTTGAGCCATCGGCCTCTGCTCCCCGGTTCCCGTGGCGAGAGTATTGCACTCTTCTTTCCCCGGTTCGAACCTAGCGCGTAATTTTACACAGCCAATCCAACATTTAGGGTCATGGATGCATGTAAGTTTGGCATCATGCTACTCCATGCCGCAGAACACTTATACGTTTCTTTTCCGGTAGAATAGAGGACCATGCATTTGCTAGACTCAGGCTAGCTGTACCGATTCCTCTCGAAGATACTTCGGTCCCATCGTTTTATCGCACAGAGGCAGAAGCACAATAGACTATCGATTGGGAGATATGAGCTGGAAGGGAATTGTCGGTCTTTCGTAGGAGGCTAGGGGGCTGGATGGTCCAGTGATATCGATGGCAGCCAAAAACATGCGAATACAGTCACCCATCCATGCGCAAGAACTTCCCTGCTCAACACTTTCCTCCCATCGTTGCCGGCGTCTGGCAAATAGGTTCCCTTCGTTCCCTGATATGATTACGTCAGCAACTTGAAGCCATCTATCGTTTGACCTTGCACATGCGCCTTCACACTTGTGCTTTCGCCGACCACCGCAGGTGCTTCAGCATCTGGTCGTGCTGATACTCCGTTACTGGCGAACTGGGAGAAGGGCTCCGTGATGGCTAACTCCCGGGCGCGTCCGGAGTTCAGCTTTTGGTAACGCAATCTTGTTGGACACCATTGGTTGGACAGAAAATACCCAGGCAGTTAGCCTGAACCACGCTTTCAGCGTCATAGCCGCTGGTGGATCACCAGCTCTCAGCCAGACACCAGATCAAGGCAGCTACTACCGCATCAATTCGAATTTTCAGGGTCCTGAAGAAGCCTCAAATATCACACGACTTGGGTATAAATTCACTTGCCATCGACATCAAATTTCCCCATGTCCTCCCACGATCGTGTACCCAAAATCGCCGACTCTCCCTTTGACGCAAACGATGCCGATATCATACTTCAAACGTCAGACAACATCCATTTCTACTTCTACCGGCTCATACTCTCCCTCGTTTCGCCGTTCTTCAAAGATATGTTTGCCCTTCCCCTTTCCGCTGAACAGAAAAGTTCAAAGGGCATACCCATTGTCCCAGTCACCGAGGATAGTGTTACTCTCGATCGAACCTTGCGATTTGTCTACCCGGGAATGGAGCCTCCCACCTTATCCCACTGGGAGGACGTAGAGCCTGTATTCGAGGCCTTCATCAAGTACCAGATGGAGAAAACCGCCCCATTTGCGTCGATCCTGTCATGTCTACTTCAGACGGCGAACATTCCGCCCACAGCACTCGATATCTCCAAGGACAAGGAGGCGAAGCATTGGCAAGCGTATGCGAATATGAGAATCATTGCCAAGGTAGAGAGGTTTAGGGACTCGCTTCCACCGGGAACGACTGGACAGGCTATAGAGCGAGCGCTTTGTGTGCCTTTCTTCGAGCTAAGCATGGCGTATGTGGATGAGCTGGACGGTTGGTCTGCGAAGGATTACGTCAGCATGATGAAGCGTTGTCAGGCGGAGATGTTGAGTCATCGTATTCCCTCATTTGGAACCTGGGAGGAGAGAGATTCTCGTTGGTCTTATGAATGTTGGCAACAGGAGCCAGATTTTCCCGGCCCAAGGCTCAGCAAGAAGCTCATGGTGGATTGGTATGAATCCACTCTGATTCCATCATTGCGCGAAGGGAGCTTGAGCGATATGCACATTATTCCATATGAACCAGAGTGGGCTTGTACGGGTTGCGGCCAAGCTTGTTCGGGAATGGTTCGGGCTGCTACTGAGATATTTAGAGAGGAGATTGGAAGGATGTTGTCGATGCCAGCGGTATGTTATTTCTTCGTGGGGAGCATAAAGATGCTGAAGTTTTGGAATACAGAATAAGATTTGGGGGAAATGCTCCCATGAATGAGACCGCTGTACATGTAGGGAACCTTCACCTCTGTAATGAGATTTGCGTCGAACTGTCTTCTACTTATTTCTATCGAAATGCGTCTTCATTAGATATACATGTACATGCGATGGGACTTGAGCAAGTCACCAAGTAGTATCATTTCTGATGGTATTAATCTTCATCCTTCCTTGTGTCCCCCGGTACCAGTGCCACGAGTAGCCAATTGATTGGCTTGCCATTATAACACTAGCAACTAGACGCATGGCCATATCGCCGGGCATACAACAGAGGACAGCAGTGCCTCAGTTGATATCTACGTTGTTGATGCGGCTCAGGATTCTGCGAAGGTAAGCAACTTGAACTCTTTCGGAATCTTGTTTCTGAGCTATCTCCGTTGCAGATTAAAAATATCCTCGTTTCAAGTGCATTGGTCATACAATAACACTAAGCATGCGCTCTGCGCGGCCTGAGACTCGACCGTCATCACAACCTACCCCTACATCTTGATGCCCCATCCGCGGGTAACAAACACAGGCCAACTTATCTTAATTTCTGAAGACTCCCAACAACGATGGTAACACATCTTCGCTGAATATGGACGATTCGTACAGCAACCGAACAACAACATCAGAAGTTTCTCGACACTGCTGTTCTGCTTCGTGGCATGCAATGATTACCACCTGAGGTAGGATCATATATTTAAGTTAGCTTCACTTCTTGACACCTTAGCCTTTCCCTTCCTAAATTCACTTCGGCATGTTTATAACTACCACTAATTCCCAACTTGCCCCTGACATCGCCCCCCTTGTAGACCCCATGTTCTACGGTTCGTATATTTTGATAGCCTGATTACTTATGAACCAAAGCTGATGTTTTTCCTGCTATAGGATCATTAATTTCGATATGGTTATTGATTTGCTCGTGTCGGCGTTCGCCTTGCACTCACAAATCCTGCCAGCCTTTTCGGAATATGCTTATCGCAATCATGGACATATATACATACAAATGAAGATAAATGGACCCTTCAGAGCATGGTTCGTTGTTCAATGCTTCTCGCCTTTTTAAACCACCCATGTAAATATCGGTCGTCAGATCGCTTTCCTATTGTAGGCTATCGTATTATGTCACTCACGAGTAGCTGTTACTCACACTACAACCAGTCTCTTAGTTTTCGGATGCACTATACTTGACGGTCTGATGCTTCACCACTATTTTGTATGTCTTCAAGACTTCTGTTTTTGAGTATATGCAATTGACCCCGGAATCCTCCAGGTTTCTAACTTCGGAAACTACCTAGCACTGATTCATATCACCCCGTTCGTGTCCATGACTTGGCTCGTCAATTCCTCGTTGAATTGACATTATCAGGGAAATATCGACATTTACACTCCTCACGCTACTCATCATTGTCACGTCAGTGTGGTAAATATGAAGGAGCGGTAGTTTTGTCTCACAAATTCTCTAGTTCTGACCTCGTATTTGCGTCGAGAGTGTGGCGTTGTAAGTTGCTTGGGAGGTCACTGCGCCACATGCTGATTGTGATATAGTGCAAAGGGTGCATTGGGTATTGCCTGCTGTGATCGTGAGTGTATAGATCTATTTTTTCGTATTCCTGGCTCTTATGCGAAGTGTAGATATTAACTGCGATCGGTGCACTGAGTATGCCTCTCTCAAGCTGAATTCCTTGTATTTCCATTAACTGAATCCGGACGGACATTTTAGTTCCTGGAATTGGTAAGTCGCGTCGTATTGCCCGTAACAACCGCTCTTTGCTAATATCTTCAATGCCGAAGCCTTGGTGAAAGCCATATTTGCCATACCAGATCTATTGGCACTCAATTCCCCTGCAATAAAAGTAGGTTTGTCTTGTACATGGGCAGTGCCAATTCACCAAATGACTTGAATGAGATCGAAGTTGGATTTATCAACCTGCTTTCTGCCGTATCACAGTGCATTGCCACAGCAGCGCTATGGTGGTCGTTCCGTGCGCACATGGACGAAGTATCGTACGTGTTATGGACGCTTTTCCGATCGTTTGGCCACTGAATGCTTCCATAGAATGCGACAGACGATTCTTCAACGTTTATGCACCCTCGCTATTAATCGAGGTATTCTCCTGACGATCTGCCAGGTCATGGTTCCCGTCATGTTTTTCTCTAATCCTGAGAGGCTGTATTGGTATGCCCTTCTACGCATGTCTTCGATCCCTGATATTGAAGGACTTGTGCTGTTAGGGCTCCGTTTCACCAGGCACTAGCTCCGATGTATTATATGACCATGCGTACGTCTTATCGCTCATCATTCCATTTTGATGAATTCAGTGGTTTTTTTAGTGTCAACGTAAGCCTTACCCATTCGTTTCGTGGCTTGAATGTGAACTCTTTTTTCAGGCTAAACGCGAGAACCCAAATTCATGTCCACACGGTCTCAACGACAGGACATTCTGATTGTGGCTCAGTCAATGATCACCAGATGGACTACTCCAAAAGGCTTGTGTGTAATTTCTGCCAAAAATCAAGCGTAACGTACTAAAGAGACCACAGAGAGGCACACACGATACTGAAGCTGGATTCACACATCATGACACGGTATTTCCGCGCACCGACTTGGATGAACGGACCACTGGCGCTGCTCTTCAAGATGATGGAAGTCCTACCTCACTCATTGCTCATCGGAGCTTCCCGCTTCCACATAAGAAGCAGCACGACAAACTTGAAAAGGGGAAGCTCAAGGCATGACTCCTAAACCTGCCTCTCAAGTCCTTTGAAACTGATTTATCCGCCCGGTCAATAACAGAATATATCAGCAGATGACAGCCAAGAGAAAGTAGCTGTGAAAGTTAGTTTGTTCAGCAGCCGAGCATGCGATTAAATGCCCCATCTCTGACAATCGTCATGAATAGATCCCGCGCAGACTTCCTCCAATCCCAACATAGAATCCCGAGGCGCTGAATCTAATTGTAGTATATCTGAATATTTATTTGTTTCAAGAAGCCAGGAGTGTTATATGTGTCAAATCCAAAGCGAGGGGCATCTATAAATTGAATCGCGGGTTCGTCGCGGGTGCTTTGACGGGAGAAAGCAAAACGCGTGGATTTTTTCCCAATTCAGGCAAGTAGCGCGTGGGTTGCACGTGGGTGTCGTAGCCGCCGGCAAGACGAAAATTTTCTTCCTTGAATTCTTCCGTCTTGCTTCCGTCTCCTTGTCTTCTTTAGCAATATCAGGCCATTGTTCGAGTCTGAGAATGCACCACTTGATACGGGAAGGTATGTCGTCGTTTCGTTGTTGTATAAATACATAACTCATCTTGCTGTTGAACCTGCAGATATGCTCTATGCCTCGAATTCTTGAGCCAGAAAAGTAGGAGGGGGTCGGCTTTGCGTTTGCTATCTAGTGACCACGAAAGGGGCGGTATGTACAATCTATTCAACCTTTGATTCAGCATAGAATCTGACTATTAATGTTACTACAGTAATCTATTCAATGGATACCCTCTATTCATTCCTCTTCAAAGACGACCAAGAACTCTGCTCCCTTCTGTTCTAACCAGGCCTTCCACATATTTTGGTACCTTGGCGTCCATCGCCAATTCGGGCTATACACCACCTCGCTCGGCAGCATTCGGGATATCCGATGCATCTCCCTTCGATCACAGCCCGAAAAGTTTTCTTTCAGCTTTGTCGCTTGTGCCAGCGTTGGATGCATCTGATGTTACTCGTCAGCATTCCGAGTGACCCGCATATCAAGTACTCACTGAGTCAGGCGGATTAACCATTCTGTGCCACTTGCAGAACGACTTGGAAGACAAGTAGTATTCATCGTCTGTCCCATCATATCCAACATCCTCCACACTGCCTCTCTTTCTCTTTCCCGAGCGCCTTTGGCCCTTCAAAGACGGCTCCGGTGGCAACGCCGGCTGATAGTACCTAACCAGCGGTATTATCTGCCCCCTCTTCTCTGCCTGTACATCCACCATGGGATCCCCTTCCACCACGGCACGGCCCCTTCCCACTCCTGCATCTTCACTCCACATACAACTTCCAGCTCCGTGGCATGCGTCGTAACTTTGCAGTCGTTTTCGATATCCTTTCACCGATTCCCAATACTTTTGCTCTTCTTCCTCATTTCCATACATTCGATACCCCACCGCTCGCCTCGCCAGGCATTGAAGTGCCTTCCTCATCATCTCCAGTAACCACCATACCCCATGCTTTTGCTGGCGAGAACTTGGCGTCGACAACAAGGAACGCCATACCGAGATTGGAATCAGTCGACCGAGGTAGTGTTGCATGGGTATGAGCCAGTACCGTCTAACCAGGCGGTATACCCAGGAGATTCCATCGAGGGATGCGTCTGGAGTGGTGGAGAAATTTCGGTGGTTTTGGCGGTGGAGGTACGGCGTACCAAATGCACCACTCTGCGCAGTGCTGGTACACATTTTGTTGCACGTCCAAGTCATGGGGAAACACATGTTGAGCGATGCTGGGAAAGGGGAAAGTGGTTGTGCGTTGGAGGTGGGCATCGAAGCTATTTCGGTCGAAGAACGTGTAGAGCTGCCTGTTACCCATTTGGTGTTGATGAAGACCCGTTCGAGAGCGGACCTCACAGCTGGCTTTATGGCTTGACGCAAATGAATACCTCACGGCCTACATGCCTTTTCCACGAGTTCATAGACGTCGATACTAGGGTTTTTGGGTATTGGCGATGGATATGGTTGCCGATTACGAGCTGTGAGTATGATCATCGATCACTATTTTCATTCTGCCTATTGACAAGTTTCTCCAGGGCGCTCATTCTATCAGGCGGTACAATTGGCCTAGTCGATTTTCGCTGCGTTCTATACTTACCTCTAATGCTATATTGTTATTTCAAGATGACAGAGAACGTATCATATCAGTATGATTTAGAAAAGTTGGGCCCCTTCACCCCAAAATGCTATCACGAGATGTTTACATCTTCTGAAATGCAGCCTGGAGCGACTCCGTGGGATGGTTCAGTACCTATACTAGTAGGAGGCACCTCCCTCATGTAGGAATCAAGATAGAAATAGACATAAGTTGTTTGAGATGATTGAGGGCGTTCTTTATAGACCCATGCATGGACTTGGATTATCGCGTCGCAAAAGTATGTGTCATCCGGGATGGGGTAATGGCAGGCGCTAATAATGACAAGCGGCCCGTGACGCGTGACGTGTGACGTTCGCGATCCATTCGCGACACTCCATTGTTCGCTTTTACTCAGAACCACGACCTCGAGGGTCGATGCTCTCCTAGCACCCTATCTAGCTTCCAAGAAAGGAGAAATATCTCTAATACCAGTCATCATACGCCGCTTCAGACCTCCGATCCAGCAGACGGTGCGATTTGCCAGTTTTCGTGGAACCCAACGTTTACCCAAAGGCATAGGAAAGCTGAGACTCTGTATAAGGTTTCAGAAGGAGATTCGAGGAGTACGAAGATTTATTTGTCGAGTAGGACGTCGGGAATGGCTCGCACAGAGTTGTTGCTGTGAGTATCGTCGATTCTCTTTGCATGTAAAATTCTTTTCTAACCAGATTACGATAGTGGAACCCATATGTGCTCAACAACATTATCTTTACCATTGGTAACCCTTTTCAAATGTGTCTCTCTCAACACCCATATCTTTGGAGACGCTTTTATTGACTTTTCACGTTCCCAAGGTCAACGGTAATCTTTGTCGTCAGGCGATCCCTGTTGTATATGGCGTGTTTCGCGATGGTCGAGATCATGTTTGGTGTTGCTACCCGATACTTCTACACGCCGTCTTCGTCTGCATCCCCTTGGCAAAACCTCTCATAATAGGGACCAAACATGTTTCGCCGGGTAAGATAGTTCAATGTCGGCGTTGCAACCCAGCGAACTCATTCACTATCTTTTCAGGGCAGTGTCATAAGCACAAGCAAGACCGACAGGCTGGGGGACGGGTTCTGGATGGTGGTGTATTTGCTATCTTTCGCCGGACTTTAATGAGTATGTTGACTTTTAATCAGCGCTCAATTGACAGTAGGCTCGGACCTAACTCTTCTCAAACACTCAATGTAACCGTATTCACCCTCGCTGCGAATCAAGTCATCGGCCTTCAAAAATTTCTGATGTGACGATTATCATTCATTCTGTCCTGTGTTCAATAGATCCCGGGCTGATACCGATTCATTAAAGTTGGGCGACCCCTCCAGGGGTACTCATGCACAAGACCTATTGGCTAGCGATGCACTCGGTAAGTGACAGTCGATTGTTATCAGTCCCGCTGAAATACATATTTCTTCAGTGAATGTTCTCACGAACTTTTGTCCCGGGAATCACCCTAATGGTCGTCTACGAAGAAGGGCCAAGTGTTTTCAATTGATACATCCCTGTAATTCATTCTTTCATGAAGGATACCGATACTCTCAAATCACCGACGCCTCGTGGACTTCAACTCAGGGAGATACCCCCTTCGGGATGCCGGTGATAGAAAACGGCAAAGTTAAAATGACTATTAAAAGCTTCATTGATATCATCAGGTGTGTATCTAGCTTCTTGGACTTCGGTTCTCAACTGAAACTCCCATGGCAGAACGCAGCCTCCCTATCAATATCTCTCTCTTCGCTGGGCAGGGTACCGCAGCCGCCGATAGCGCTCAGACAATCCGCCAGGCCATTGCAGATTCACACTCCCCCGCTGGATCCATCTTACTGGCTGCAAGCCATGATGCCTTCCACAGGGAGCTAGAAAGTCTATCACCATCTGAACGCTCGGAGCTGGACATTCAACTTGTCGATTTTCCCACTCCCGAAACTCTACTATCCATACCACATCCCCGATACCGCTATAACCCAGTCATTTCTGGTTCCTCATTATTCTTGATACAGTCACTCCGCTACCTGGCCTACGCCGAAGCGACAGTTTCGAGTCCTGCGGCAAATTTGCATCACGTACCGCATGGAGACCAAACCCTTTCAGAAGTGCTCGGCTTTTCATCTGGCATCTTACCGGCGTGTTTGGTGGCAACATCCATTTCGCCTGTCACCTACCTAGCGAGAGCAGCCGAGTTGTATCGCTTGGCAATCTGGATTGGGATTAGGGCGCAATTCTATCGTCGGGATGAGGAGACCTGTATTCCTGCCCATGATCGCAGTTTGTCGTCATGGAGCATTGCATTTTTAGGCCTCACTCCCGCGCTGGCGAAGGAAGTACTAGAGAAATTCGGTGGAGTCCAGGTAAGGTTCCTCTTTCTCACATTCGGTTTTGATTCCTAACGTTTTATCATTCTCAGGATCAACACTCTCACGGGTTGGTTATCACCGCGGTTACAGACGAGAACTGTATTACAGTCTCAGGGCGACCAGATATTCTGCACAGATTCGCCGAGTACGTCAAATCTATTCATGGCCAGACGGTGACTGCCCATGAAACGACATTACGCACGTTGTATCATTCCCCGTCCCATATTCTACTTCGTCAACAAATCCTCGACGATGCTCGCCAAAGGCAGATTGCTTTTCCAAACTATGATGACATTATCATCCCAATACGCTCTTCTTCGTCAGGTGAAGCAATCACTCGCTCCACTCCATCAGCGCCCGGCTCTCCATTGTCTTTGCTTCACGCGATAATAGATATGCTCGTCCTTCAGCCAGTGAACTGGGATGTAGTAACTTCAAGGATCTGTGACTGTTTGCCTTTACCCGCCGGTGCAGAGATTCAGATTCTCAACTTTGGACCCGGCGGTGGGCTTGCTTCGAGCACGGAGCGAGGGCTTCAGCGCCATAGCCAAGGGAACGTTCGGGTAATGGATTGTTCCAGGTGCGGCGAAGATGGAGCACCGGAAAAACTTCCCAAGCACGAGCCCATTGCAATCGTGGGTATGGCAGTCAATCTTCCTGGTGCACCGAGCATTGCTAAGCTGTGGGAGGTGCTGGAGAAGGGCCTAAATACCGTTAGAGAGGTATGTCTTGAGGGACATCCGAGGCCCGTGTCGATACTCATCCATTTTCAATTAGATTCCAGAACAACGATTCAAGATATCAGACTATGACGGCCGGAACCCTAAGAGGCAGATGAAGGCACATACGGGCAATTTTATTGATGGTGCCGATGAGTTCGACAATACCTTTTTCAAGATCAGCCCCCGCGAAGCGCGGAGCATGGACCCCCAACAACGTATACTTCTACAAACAGCATACGAGGCTCTTGAAGATTCTGGGTATGTGCCCAATATATCTCCATCATTCGCACCCGAAACGTTTGGGTGCTACGTCGGTGCTACCGCCCATGACTATGTCCACAATCTTCGGAATGATATCGACGTGTACTATAGTACTGGTGAGTTATATTGCTACCAAAGGAGATCATTGTTCACCTTGCACCCTAGGAACGTTGAACGCATTTCTTTGTGGCCGCATCTCATATGTTATGCAACTCAGTGGACCATCCATGGTTCTGGACACGGCCTGTTCATCGTCGAGTGTCGCTTTCTATCAAGCATGTCGTGCGTTGTCAAATAGAGATTGTAATGCAGCTCTTGCTGGAGGAATAAACATCATTTCCAGCCCAGATGTAAGCTTTCACCAATGCCGTTTCTACTGGGTGCAAGCTAACAATATTTTAAACAGCTATTCCTTGGTTTAGATCGTGCGCACTTCCTGAGTCCTACAGGACAATGCCAAGCATTCGATTCTTCTGCTGACGGGTACTCTCGTAGCGAAGGATGTGGGATGTTTGTCCTGAAACGTCTTTCGGATGCGGTCGTTGACCACGACAACATTCTAGGCGTCATCCGAGGCATCGAGGTGAACCAGAGCGGGAAAGCATCCTCGATTACCCATCCCCACTCAGAAACCCAAGCCCACCTGTTCCGATCTCTTTTGGACAACGCTGGCATCACAGACCCATTGCGTATCAACGTTGTGGAAGCTCATGGAACCGGGACTCAGGCTGGTGACCCCAATGAACTGGAGAGCATTCGACGTGTCCTCTGTGCCAACCGTCCACCAGATAATCCATTACATGTAACCTCGATAAAGGCGAATATTGGCCACGTCGAAACGGCCTCTGGGGCCGCAGGGTTGGCAAAGTTGCTGCTCATGTTCCAGCACCAGACCATTCCGCGTCAGATTTCGTTGCGAAATCTCAATCCGAAAATCATACCCCTCGAAGCTGACAACACTATTATCGATCGAACGCCGGCGCCGTGGATACCATCCCATCCTGGCCTTTCTCGGCTGGCGCTCCTCAACAATTTCGGGGCGGCGGGATCGAATGTCGCCATGCTAGTCGAGGAATATACACCTACCAACGAACCACCTCCGAGCGGTGAAGCTCCACTGCTTTTTGGATTGTCTGCGAAAGACCAGAACACAGCTGAAGCTCTTCGGGCTAGATATCTTGATTGGCTTGAAACATCCGGAAAAGAGCACAAGATTACCGATGTCGCCTATACGATGACAGCTCGACGCCCGCTGTACCCATACCGAATAGCGGTATGCGCTTCTAGCGCAGCTGAGCTTGCTGAGAAGCTGAAAAGAGCCCATGTGGTGCACGCTCTTGAGGTGCCGAAAGTTGTCTTTGTGTTCTCGGGCCAAGGTGGACAGTACTTGAGAATGGGTCAACCTCTCTACGAGACATCCGTTGTTTTTAGGCGGGCGGTCGATGAATGTCACAATATCTTGCTAGAGCTCGGCTTTCCGGGCGTGTTGGCCATTATACTAGCTCATCCCGATCGGGTTACTATGGATTCGTTGACAGAGCAAGAGGCATATCAAACATCTGTGTTTGCACTCCAATATGCTCTTGGCAAATTATGGATGTCTTTGGGAGTAAAGCCGATCGCAGTGGTTGGACATAGGTATGTTATATTGCCATGATACATGCGCAGGAGCTAAATAAGCACATTGATAGCCTCGGCGAATATGCAGCACTCTACTTCGCGGATGTTCTCAGTCTACGAGGGGCATTGGTGTTAGTAGCCCATCGTGCACGGCTGATGTTCGAGAAGTGTCAACTGGATGCTACTGGCATGCTAGCAGTCAACCTCTCGCCCGAACAAGTGCAAAAAATCCTCACTTCACACTTTTCCGAACTCACAATTGCATGCTTTAACAGCCCACATGATTGTGTGGTTGCTGGATCCACTATTCATCTTTCGCTCCTGAAGGCCTACCTTGATAAGGAGGTTGGCTCCAAGAGCAGCGTGATCAGCGTGCCTTTTGGATATCATAGCGAGGCAATGATCCCAATCCAGTCTGCACTTTCCGCCGTTGCTTCGGACGTTGATATAGCACCACCCACCATTCCGGTTGTATCCAATGTCCATGGCACCGTGGTCCTCCCAGGAGATGGGTTAGTCTTTGATGCCAGCTATTTTGCTCGACATTGCGTTGAGCCGGTCAAATTTGACTCTGGAGTGAGCAAGCTGGTGAAAAGTTGCGAGCTCACTGGCAACGATATATGGATCGAGATCGGCCCCCATCCCACAACTCTCCCCATGCTGAAGTCCAACCCAATCGTTCCCAAGGAGGCCTCGCTTGTGCCCTCACTCAGGAAGAAGCAGGAAGCCTGGCTCACACTGATGACTGCCATCTCGCTACTCTATCCGCAAAACATTAGCCTCAGGCTGCACGAGGCCTACGCACATATAGACCGGCCGTCGTGCATCAGCCTTCCCTCTTATCCATTTTCCAGGAAGAAGTTTTGGGTTCCATTTACCGAGGAGCACCTCATCCCCTCAAATACCGCCGAGTATCCAATAGTCATAGAACCATCCCTGTCCCAACACAGCCCATCTGTGACATATACACTAGTGAAATGCTGCATCCAACATTCTTCCAAGGGAAACGGTTACACAGCGATATTTGAAACTCCAGTTGACGTACTAGCTCCGTTAATCGCTGGTCACAAAGTCGGGGGTACAGCTTTGTGTCCTGCCTCCGTGTTTATGGAGATCGCACTATGTGCTGTAGAGCTATCCAGAGCGCACCTGCCCATGCACTCTAGCAGCGACTCGAGACATACTATTCTTCGAAAAGTCGAGTTCGTCAAGCCCTTGACACTCAACACTTCGGTGTGCTCTGTCCGCATCACTGTTGCACAGGCAGGCGACTATGGAACATTCAAAGTAACCTCCGGTAGTCAAGTATCCGAGGATATTCTGCATGCAAAAGGTGACTTCCGTATCCAGCAGACCGCACGGACAGCCCCCAAGTTACAATCATTTCTTCCTTACATTCATGAGCGAGTCTCCCGTATCACCTCAAACACGAAGATAGAAACATTGTATACACGTGTGGCATACAATGTCCTCTTCCCTCGCGTCGTCGACTACGGTCGTGAATACCACGGCATTGAGCATGTCTCCTCGGTGCTGGATGGCGATGAAGGATATGCTTATGTCAAACTCCCGTCTAGTACCCATAGTGGCTCTTTCCTTGCCCATCCAGTGCTCATAGATTGCCTCCTCCATGTCTCTGGCTTTATCGTCAACTTACAAGCCGACATGAATCAGGGATACATCTGTCATGCGGTCGGTTCTCTCAAGATACTTCCGGAACTTATACGGACTGGTGCTCGACATTTGGTATATTGCCGAACGACCTGGTCTTCGGATAAGGCACAAGCATATTCAGAAGTGTGGGCTCAGCAGGATTATGATTCACGCCAGATACTTCTGCATGCTAAAGATGTCGCATTTAAACGTGTACGTCTTGATGTCCTCAGGCGGAGCCTAGCTCTTGGCACGAGCAATGCGACCCCCCGAAGTCCACCTCACGCTGAAATACCACTTTCAACGAGACAGGGAAGTCCACACGCTGCAGAGAGTGTGATTCCCGATGATGTTGAGAATCCTGTTCTTTGCATCGTTTCTGAGACTTGTGGGATGGAAGTATCGGCCATCAGCGTTTCTAGTAACTTTGATTCTCTTGGAGTTGATTCTCTCATGTCGATTGAGCTTCTGGAGAGACTGAAGGTCGCCTTCCCTGCAGCTCGACTGGATCATGACCTCTTGTCACATTGTGCGACCATTGCAGATCTCATCGGCACGATTACCGCTGGCAACACAGATGCTTCCTGTGCACCCTCGAGTCCCCCTGTCACAGAAGATAGCCCAGTGCTTCCGCCTACTCCACAATCTATAGATTCCGAGCCTCGTGCCGAGATCGAACAGGATCCCATAGATCATATCAGGCAGGAGCTTGCAGCCGCGCTGAACGTGCCTCCGTTCCAAATACAGCACGACACCGACTTCGATTCCCTCGGATTGGATTCGCTAGCATCAATTGAGGTCCTTCATGAAATCAAGACCAAGTATAACCTTGATCTTCCCGACGACGTTTTCACGCGATATTGTACTCTCAATTTGCTGAGGAACTACCTCTCCAATACATCCCCAAAGTTATCTACAATCGAAGATGACCTCGCCATTCAGAAAATGTTCCGGCTGGGAATCAATCCAAGGCCATGCCAAAACGTGAGCTTTTCCAAAAAAGCCCCCGTCTTCCTTATTCATGATGGCAGCGGACTGGCGAATTACTATGAACGTCTTCACCCCCTCGATCGTCCCGTATGGGCTGTATATAACCCGAAATTCATGACATCCGGTTCTTGGGCCAACCTGACGGAGATGGCAGATGTTTACGCCGACTTTATTCTCAATACCGTGCGTAGTGGGGCGGTGATAATTGGCGGTGAGGTTCACATTCATGACTGTTTGTAATCATGCTGAAGGTCGCTCTAGGATGGTCTTTTGGTTCCGTTGCTGCATATGAAACTGCTATACGACTCCGGCGCAAAGCCGGAGTTAAGGCGATTCACGGTCTTCTCCTCATTGATCCCCCGAATCCGATCAACCATGTCCCAATGTCTGGATCTCTGGTGCAGAACATTACTGAGCGGTCTATAGTGGGCGGCCGCAGTGCCCGAACACAACGTGTCCGCCAACTTGTTCAAAGTCAGTTCTCGATGAATGCGAAGTTACTCGGAGCGTATGACGTGTCGAAATCTGCGGCAGTCCTTCAAGGCACGTTACCGCGAGTCGCTTTACTACGCTCGAAGGACGGATATATGTCGCCGCGCAAAGACATTATTGTACCTGAATGGTTAGCCGATCGAAGTGACCCCAATACAGCGAGACAAGGCTGGGAAGAAGTCAGCTCAAAACTGAAGATGTGGGATATTCCTGGAAACCATTTTGAACCATTTCAACCAGGCAATGTGAGTAGCCTCTACCCTTCTTTCTGACGAAACTAACTGCTCAGTGCAGATAGCAGAGGTATCAGTCAGCATGTCGGAAGCCTGCGAATATTTAGAAGATGTAATGACGATGTAACCGGTCTATTACGAAAGTCGAAATTGATTTCTGATTTTATCGCTGTGATCTCATCCTATACCCTCGTCATTCCTTGATTTAACCCATATCCTCAGCGAGTCGTGGCTCTTCCGCCCGTCTATTGTCTATCACGGCCGATTCTAGCTGAATTTCACGGAATTGGGATTATATGTACTGGAGGAATACAACAAGGTGCGTCACTAGTCTTTCGCTTTGCACCAGTTTTTGAATCCGTCTTGAGGTCGGGCGATCGTTTTCGCATCGGAAGTTCAAGGATCTTGGCATTTTGGGATCTGTCCCCGAAGTCCTGGCAGCTATGTGCCTGAATGCTTCAGTGAATGACGGACCAATTACGATGACGAAGAGTTAGAAAGGTAGCGCAATACAGAACCTTCTCACAAGGATCCGTGTGCCCGAGGTATCATGTCTGGAGTCATAGGGATGGCTTGACTAGGGAGTGCAAGCTAGAAGTCGGACACAATCGGAATATGCCTCCGTCGTTCTCGGTCAAGATATTTGCACGACTTGAAAATTATTTCGCTTTCTCGTCAAGGTCATGGCATGTCTGCATATCTGTAGCCCGGGCGCACCGACTCATGTTGAACCTTGGCCTATAAAACCGAATGCTGCCCTTGTTGTTACCGTACAACTCGAAGCCGCTATACGAGCAGCCTCTTTAGATATGTCTCATCATCCCAGCGGTCGAATCGTTCGAGCCTGTAATAATTGCAGGTAACGTTGAAGTTTCCCACTATTAGTCTACATTCACTAACCAAAATATTTCAGAGAGAGAAAAACTGTATGTGTAACAACCTGATCCTTTTGGTCAACTGGTATTCAGTCTGACTGTAGAGATGCGACGGGAAAACACCAACCTGTACGACATGCTCAACGAGCAGTCGAACTCTTGCTCGCCCATGTCAATACGATAATGTACGAACAGAGGCTCAAGCGCTGGAGAAGGATATTCGACGCCTAGAAGCTCGCCTGCGTGAATTGGAAGGTCAGCGTGACGCCGATAACGTCAGGCTCACGGCACCGTATTCAAATGTAACAGAGTATCAACACGCACTGCATGCACTAGAGTCAAATGTGAGCACTTGTAAAATTTAGGCAGTTAATTTCTGACTACTATCAACAGACACTGTCTCCGGACGCCAGCCAACTGCTGTAAGCTCTCGTCTCGCTTGTGTAGCCATACATTAACCTGAGGGTCGTAGTGTCGATGCGTTCGTTGCACATGGACAATCATATGGTTTCTTCCTCGATGTTTCAGCCTTTCAGGAAGGATTATTGGGCGACTCTAGCCCGGTGAAATCCTCTGGCTTGCTCAGTGTGGTCCATCTCCTTGGTTTCCACTTTTCTAGACTGCCTTCGACTCCCAGCGAACCTGACACTACAGAGAAGCTTCTGATCTCTCGAGTAGTATCTGAGACGGCACAAAATCGAGCACATGTGATCCATAGCATCCAAGCTGAAGTACTTCTTTGCACCTATTTTTTCTCGCTAGGGCGTATCCTGGAAGGCCAGTATCACCTCAACACAGCGACCTCAATCGCTGTTGGAGCCGGTCTTCACAAGCTCCGCGTATCATCTCCCGATGAGAAAGAGAACGAAAAAATACAAGCGTTTTGGATGGTGTACACCTTGATTAACTGCTGGGACGTAGCTCTGCAATCGTCTTTGAGTGGGCTCTTTGGTGCGGAGGGCGAGAATATCGAAACGCTATGGCCAGGGCAAATAACAGTACGCGTTGATTGCCACTGATGGATGGTTTGGTAACTAACAAGCATTTTTTATACAACTAGCCTGTTGAAGGCTCTGTAGTTCGGCGCTTTCTTCATGGAATCGATGTTGTCAGAAGCAGTTCAGAGCCGGCCTTGGCAACGTATGCGAAGGCATCTGTACTATTTCGCATATCTTCGGTGATTGCTGAACGTTATGCTAAAGGCCATGGTAGGTCCTTACGTTGACGCTTCGATTAAACACCATTGTTAACCATTTCCTGACAGAAATTCCACCAGAGGAAGCCGCACGTATTTCTAGTACGTTTGCATCGCATCGTCGTCTCCTCGATTCCTTCCAGTCAAGTTTACCTCAGTTGTCTCCTACGACCGATCCCATTTTCGGAATTGTTTTATTTGTACTTGCGCTCTCCCAGGTGTCAATCATTCATTTGAACGCACCGCTGTTCGGAAAAGATGCGACATGTACAGAAGCATCCATCCAGGCAGCCAGGAAATGCGTCAAGTTGCTCACAAGTCCTGATGTGGAGGCATACTTCCGTCAACCTGGGGCGGGAGCTAGGATCAATCCATTATGGGGTTATATATTAAAGACCGTCAGTGACATTTTGAAAGTAAACAACGAGGACAGCGAGATGCTCGAGAAATCTATCGAATTATTGAGCATCTGTTCTGGCGGGTCTGGGCTGATACGTAAGCGGCACCTTACTTCTCGGGGACCTGGGCTGATATTCTTCATTTTACAGAGTACAACTGGGAACTTGCAGCGTAGTGATCCCCTAGCCTCGCGAAATAATTGTAGACTCCAGCTTAGAATAGTTAATGTTGATACGTGGGATTTGCAGTTTGTGATTTGTTCTTGCCAAATATTTCAACTACTTCTATCGTCAAGTGTTCTCCAGGGCACCTTCCTATATCATTTCCGAGCTTTGATCCAAAAGCTATCACAATACTTACCCTTGCAGCGCTTGTAATAATTGTAGAATAGTTACCAGCTTTTGCCCCATTGCGCCTTTGTTTATGGTAAACAAAACCCGCCCCACCAGTCGGGATCCCGACACTTGTGCGCCTCCCGCTATGCTTCACATTTGGACCATTCAAGACATATTAGTTTCAGTCTTGTACGAGTTGAAGGGATTCTGGCTTTTCCGGGGCTTGGTGGGCTGCAGAAAGGCGATATCGATGGTCGCAGGCGGTTGCCTTGGGAAGCATGGTGTTTCGGTGGGACCAATGACGCCATCCTTTCCGGAATTGGTAGCATTCTTGTTTGTCGTCAACAAAGGCGCAAGGACGTACTGTAAAACTTGAAAACTATTCTAGAATTATTACAAGCTGTAGGGTCCAACGACGGCCTCTACTTGTGTCCATTGCGTGCAGAGTCCTCAAGTTATCGGCGCTCATCAAATGAATAGCCATGAATCCCTTTTTGACCTAACGAGCATCGCCATCATCCTCTCGGATCAGTATCAGCCTATCAGGAACGTCCAGTACATCCAGTACTATAATCATGGTACTGAGTGTACTGGCTTGTACTGGACATTCATCAGATACCCTGATATCGGAGAATACACGTCACACGCGAGTGCCCCCACGATTCGATACTTCTGAGGCTCGCGATGAGTGTTCGTCATAGACCTCCCTTTGACCTTCCTTTGGCCAGCTGAATTTCGGGGCTATCACAAGTGCTGTGTCAAATACCTCCGGGCTGCAGAATATATTGACCGGCGGTCATGCCGGACAGGCTAACTGCTGAAACGACATCATGACACTCACCCGAACTTCCGGGACAGGCTACGTATATAAGCAGCATTCACAAATTTCATTTTCCTTTGGGTTGATCCCCGCATCTTCGTTAACACTCAGCACTCAGCATTGACAGGCTCAAATGTTCACTTTCGATTTTCTCCCCACCTCACTCCTTTTGTTTGCTTTCATCTCCTCTCTATTCGCTCTTATTGCATTCATTCTCGCGCTCATCAATTTCTGTGTCGAAGTCGCAGTTGTTTCAAGTCTTTCGGCGTTCGCAACGCTCGGCTACCAGTTTTCCTTGGTCATCCTCGCATATCGGGAACATCAACAACGGCGAGCCGATGCCATATTCTTCACCAGGTCCGCTAGACGACGTGCTGGCCCTACGCATCGGTATTACACAATGGCTGGCATTATCTGGGGATTGTGGTTATGCGCCATGTGGATCATCTCCTTCGGGGTGAACACACAGGTTACGGTGAACGGAATGAGCAGTATCAGGCTCGAGGACCGGAACAATGATTGGAACTTGGGCATCCAAGTGGCAGTGTCGTGTTTCGCTGGATTTGAAGCACTAGTTGTGGGCGCTATGTGTATCCATAATATGTTGGCAAGGAAGAAGGCACCTGTGGTTGATAAAGAGACGCCGACGATCGAGAAGAGTGTTTCTAGGGTGAGTTTTGGGACTTTCCTGCGTTTGGGAACACATCACTGATGATTATACCCAACTCTAGACGTCGTCTGACCGAAAATCGATTGCATCAAGCAGGTTCTCGATTGATTCCATCGATGCTATGTAGGTTGTTTGACCCAATCCACGAAGCCGGTGCTGAAACTTGTTGTTAGCCCAAGAGCCCGTACCAAAGTTGGAATGAAGCAGTTGGCGTTACTTCGCGGGAAGGTGTCGCGACCCGTGTTTAATCTAGCGAAATACAGACCATAATGAATGCAACCTAAACACTTGATAATATCATCCTGCCCAAAAGGGTGGGTTCAGCGCTACAATCTGAATCATTAGGGAAACGTCGAAGGAACGGCTATGTTCCTGACGCTGTGAGTCGGAATTGTGCCGTTCATCAGTGGATCATCGTGCTGAGGAGGTACAAGGATCATCAAGGGAAAGTTCCGCACGAGGCAATTGTCTATTCTTTGTAACCTCTTATGACATTGTTCCAATATTTATGAGACCAAGCGCTACGCCGAAACATCATCTCTGAATCCCATCAGATACTGCATAGTCTGGTACGCGGCCTAGAGAGCAATGAGCAATCGTCAACGAGCCTTTTCATCACACAGGCAATACATTCGGTACTCACAACAGGAGAGAACTGGGGAACCCTGTGAATAGTAGAGAATAGAATCAACATAAAGTTCGGGCTCTGAACGTTGAACTCAGACGCTCACATATGGCCGCTCAACGCAATCTCGACATACGTCAATCCTCTTTCGGTGAGGGTTCTCCCGAGGGCACCCATGCCGTCGACAACAAAGCTATCTGTCTGTAAGTCCGTTTGGAATCCTTGCATTCCGTTCCCTAGAGAAACTATGAGATCAAACGCTCACTACATAGAGGGCCAGAACTCACATGTCATACTACAACCGGGAAGATCACATTGAGTCAACATAGCTTCCACAAGGTGCTATCCGCTCACTTCTGAATAACAATCCGTGCACTAATCATAAAACAAGTCAGCATAGATCACGTCAAGGTCAGCGCCAAGAACCACATACCCTTCCGCCATATAAAAAAAATCCGCCAACCCGTGCGCTATAACCGTCCTATTACTCTTCTGAATAACATTCGGCAACACTTTCCAAGCAACAGGATCGCTATTATCACCACTCGGAAAGACTGCATCTGAACCATTACATTCATTCCATGTAACATTCGTCGGTGCGTGAATCGCTTTCTTTACATCTTCGCGGTCGAAATAAAGCGGTGACGTCTGGATGTTGGCAAAGGTACCACTTGGGTTAAAGTGAGATGTCAATGGCGGCGTAGGAAAAGGCAAAGGGCAAAAAAGACTCACGGAAACCCGAGAACGTCCCATAGGATAGGATACGTATCAAAAACACGATAAACGTTGAACGCAGGATTAGTGAGCAATGCAGCATCGACTATCCAGTTCCATATATTCCCGCAGGTGTCGTCTGTAACCTTGTCTGGCATAGCTATCGGACCTGCTGGTGGAGCTGCGAGGGATGTGTTCAAGTAATCTGTGAAACCGCAGTCGTTGGCGAGTGTTTTGATGTACGACAGGAAGGTTTGACTGCAAGTCAAGAGCGTAAGTGAGGGAAAGAGGAAGAGGTAGAGGCACGTACTTGAGAGCAAACACGTTCAGATATTGTTCGACAAAACTAACTGCGGGGACTGTAGTTTGTACTCCACGGCCAAGATCGCCGATGAGCGCTGAAGAACGGCTTTAGAACACAATAAAAGCATGTGAATAGTAGACCAACTCACGATCCCCAATCCAAATCCCTTTAAGATTCCAATCAGGTAGCTGGTCTGGGTGTTCGTAGATCCAATTAGCGATATCTAGTAAAGGTAAAGGTAAAGATTGAGCCAATTCAACGAAATACATGTACTCACACGGAACGTATACACCCGCGTACTGTATAGATGTTAGAGACTATCAGTTTCAAAACCATTCACAACATACACTTTCACCCGTAAGCCAAACATTCTTCCCCTTCAACTCCGAAAACACCTCAAGAAACTGATTAAAAAACCCAACCAACTGCTCTGCGAGCTGGTCCTCGTTCTAGCATTCAGCGTTTATATTAGCCCGAGACTCGCGGCGGTAGCGGTACAGGAACTTACAGTAATATTAGGTGTCCCCTGCGTAAACCCAGTTCCTATGGGCTGTTCGACCCATAGTATGCTTGAGAGGTTCGTCCAACTGTATTCGTTCACGACCGGTTTCGCGGTACCGACTCCCCATTGGAAGGGCTGGAAATAGATAATAGTTAGGAATCTGGGCGTGGTAGGAGGAAGAGAAAAGGCTCACCCCGTTCTCCTGCAACAACCCCTCGAGCGATGAACATCCGGGTCCACCATTCGTCCTATAAATCGGCATTGGTGTGAGCGTCTCCTTGAAGGCTTATATGTAAGGGACCATAGTACCAAAAGATGATATCATCAAGACTTCCTTGAGGTCCAGGAGGGAAGAACCAAAAGAACATCTACCAAAAATTTCACATTCAAACCCGAGCTTAACACAACGAACGAACGCACCTTCCTTGTCTCATCCGGATCAGAAGATATGGGCAACAAACCCGCCCAGCTAGGTCCTACATCGAAGTCTACTTCGGGAATGCTGGTTCCGTCGACGTAGAACTCTGCGTGAACAAAGGGCGTCAGACGAACATTGCAGTACACAAGGTGAATGATGAGTACACCCACCTGAAGCTTTGGGGTTCGAGAACGTAATGTTCTTTACGCCAACAGCACGAGGAACGTTTATGTCACGGTGAGTTCGGAGATGCTGAACAGCTTCCTTTCGGCGAGCGAGTAGGTCGGCTTTGGTTTCGAACTTGAGAGAATGAACCAGCGGCACGTAGGATAGCGCAGAGAGTACTAGTACCCTCAGGTTTAATAGCATGGTGGAGATGTATGGTTGAGGATGGTAGGAAGATCGTTCTTTATAATCCCTCGCACTCGGATCGTCATCACGATTCACCGTGCTATCTGGGACCTGAAGGATAAACGGTTCGGGATGAGTCAGGCGTCCAGAATGACGGATCATACTCTTTTCGCCAATTTCGTGTATGATCATCGTACGGGGAATGTTCTGTGCCTCGCGGTCGCCGTTCACGGTTCGTTTTTCGAAATTTCCGGTACCTCTGTCCTCATCGTCAGTTACTATTTCAGAAGAGATAGCACGCTGAGCACGTACAGCCCGGCCTTGAAAACTGCTACAATGCCAATCTATTTCCATTGCGCAGCTTATGAATGTTAACATTAGCCTCCTAACAAAGTTCATGCATGAGTGTTACTATTCCGGAATCCGAAGCTGTATACCCAGAAAAGATTCACCGTCCGTTAGTCGCATCGTTGAGACTCCCTCCACACCGAAAATTACTCCTAGAAATCGGGCTTGGGTATGACCTTGTGGAAAAGAGAAAGAGTGCGATTTCCGAGAAGGCATGAAGGGTGTAGGCAGTGGGAATGACATATGCAAGAGCGAGGAAGGCGACCATCAGGCGGAAAGGGAGGTAGGGAAGTCGACTTCTGGCGTCAGTGGCGAGCAACCCTGGATCCCATAGAGCAAGAGGAAAACCCCGCCCAATCCACAGTATGTTGACATTCGGCGTTTGGTACGGTGACCGAAGTTGGAGTTTTTCTCACTGCCTTCATTGTCGCAAAAAGAGAGGCGAACGAGAAGTATCCCTCAGTAAGCTCCTCGCGTCTCTCCTGTATAGTGGGAGTGGGAAAAGGAAGTGTGACAGTAGAGGAAGTGTGACGTGTGACCCGGGGAAACGGCGTGACATTGAACCCGGATTCCGTTTTTGGGTATGTTTCGGGCCCGGAGCATCACGCGTTATGTCTGACTTTTCGTGAAAATCGCTGACTGCTCGAAACGGTACACCCCAGATCCCATAGAAGAGAAAAACCCTCCCTCGACACCATGTCTTCAACATGTAGTCGGTGATGGGGTGATGGTGAGTCTTCAACCAGAGGCATGAAGGAGCTCTCGGGAATCACGGTGTCCGGATCTGCCGGAGTTGTCTTCATGGGTCGAGGCGGTCGCGAAGAGACAGCGAGTGGGGAATTTAGAGCACGGGAAACTACCCTACTCGGGGGTGGGGGTGACGGGGGTCGACCGGAACCATGTGGAGCTTTCGGCGTTTGCTATAACTGTCTTGGGTCGCAAGGAGATAGATCGCAAGGGGTCAGGTCGGTATGCTCGTGGTCCTTCGTAGCGCGAACTTCATTCTCCTTCACTCCTCATCTGCGCGAGACATCTTGGTCTCCGGAGTTGCGAGATTGGCGTTCAAAGCGGAAGTGACGGGGGCCGCGGCGTGAATAAGAGGTCTTGGTCAAAAGAAGTAAACGGTCGTCAGATGTGCAGGTGTGAAGGCAAAGCAGGGTGTGCATACCTGTTGGAGTAGCTAACTTGACTTTTTGCAAAAACAAAGCAAGGCGGGAGTGAGGTGGGAATGGGCTGTACAAGCCGTCAGCGTTGTAAAGAAGCGCCATATGAGGGACGTACCACCGAGATCAAGACGTGTTCCTAATGATCACCTCGGTCGAATCTCTTTGCACCGGAGAGTACCCCGGCCGTCTTCAGACCTCCCTCGTGGTGTCAGAAGTAAGAGTGGTGGAAGACTCAGAGAATGGTGTCGGTGACGTCCACTATCAGTCTACCCTGTCAAACATTTCTTCCTCGTCGTCTATCCCAAACTTTGCTCTATTCTCCTCGTCGGCATCTTCATCTTCCTTCCCAAGGGCAGCGGGCAAAATCGATCAGGCCTGGGGGTATAGGGCTTCCGTCTGAACGTTGTCGCGAATGTTGTGACGATATCTAGCTCGAGTCTCTGTTCGAGTGACTCTGGGATTAAGAGAAGAGTTCGTATGGTGGAAGAGAGGTGGAAAGAGGGAAGATCGTGAAAGTAAAAAGAGCCGCTGCTCTGAACGAAGGTGAACGTTGCAAGTTGAGAAAGAAGCGACCGTGACAAGGTCACCTGATCTCGTCACTCAAAATCTCACTTTCGGCAACTCCCGAAGATGCGCCCGTGTCTTTTTAACGACACCTTTCCTTCTCGTTACTCGTCCAGTCTACCTATTCAGTGCTCTGTCGGAAAGCTCGGTCCTTCCGGAGCAGCCTGAGCGACAACCGGTGTCAAGTCTCTTTCGCCCGACCTCTCGTCCAATCCGATATGGTGGAGCTCCTTTCATAGAACAGGCTGCAGCGGAGAATGTAGGATTCGGTCCGGAAGAAGGACCCGGATACCGGCTCGTAGCAGCACCCACACCTCTTCGCGAAGACCTCATACTCATCCAGTTTTTATTTTTTTGCAGTATCAGACCTGTAAAAGAGCGGCTTGGAACGAAGAGAGTACGGGAAATACAAGATCTCGTCACTTATCTCGAAATCACTTTTCGGTAACTCCAGTTCCAAAATTGAAAAATCCGTGTCTTTGAACTCAATGATGGACAGTTAGAAAGGTCTCAAATTCGGTCGCATGCACCATCACAAATACATTGTCATAAGTCAGTGATTAAGTCAGGTATAGTACTAGAGCAAATTGAACCGGATTCAGCATTAGGAAGGCAATCCACTTAAAATCACCATCCACCTTCCTCACGCCGTATCATGATCATAATATGAACGACCATCCCCATGACTGTATGACGGTAGAGTTGCAGAACGAGAATTCGACCTCCCCAAACCAACGGTACTCCCTTCATACTCAGGTGGAAAGGCTTGTTCTCGCAGCACCGCGTTTTCCCTCGCGAGCACATCAATTCTATCATACAGTTCCGCCCGGGAAGGTACAACACTGGGTTGCGCCAGAGAAGTCGAAGGCACGACTGAGATATCATCCATTAATTGTCGAACTTGCATACTATCGGCAATAGGCGTGTGTGACGACGACGACGACGAAATTGGTGATTGAGCCGGTGTCTCAACTTGCATTTGTTTTGTGTTTCGACGTGATTTGGAGTCAGTGTCAAGAGTTGTTGTGAACGGTTCAACATGGCTAATCAGTATTTCTGTAGTAAAACATTTAGTTGTTGGTCAACGTAAACCGGACTTGTAGCACCTTGCTTGTTTTTATTGGCTCTCCGAACCTTGTTCAATCGGAAGACCAGAATCCCTGCGGTTACTAGGAGGGCTACTGCACCAACAGTTCCACCGATGATAGGTCCGATACGAGAGGATTTGGGATTGGACGAAGTCAACTCTATAGATCTATGTGAGTACTAGTACCAGTTATGTTGTGTTTACAAGACCCACCAGCTTCAGATTCACGCTGTGCGATCTGAGGATTGAAAGTATTATTGGACTGCCTCTGCACATGTCCATCAATCATCAGTACACACACTGCTGTCTAAAACGAAGTGAAAGCGTACTTACAACATCCAAGTATGCCCAGGATGGTATCCTTGTTTCGGATGGTACATCACGCGGAAAACTTCCTCGAGTTAGGACCATCATTCCTAGTAAATTAGACGTGCACACTTACGACATGTAACTTTCTGTGCAATTTTCAGTGAATTGAGTCCAATTCCTCCAATTCCTTGACTGACAGTTGCTGCAAGCACTGAGAGCAGAATAGAAGACGGAGCTGCAGCGACATATGTTGTTTTCTCCTAGTGGAAGCCCCTCATAAACATTGCCAGTGTTGGGCAAAGGAGGGATCCCAAAAGCTATGGAGTACGAATTCAAATTTCATCAGTATTACACGTCGACTTTTAAGGACGAATTACTCACGACCGCCGATGCATGTTCCGCCTAGATAACTTGCTAACTGACAAGGTGACTGATTGAGGGAGTTGAAGCTCTAACACACAAGCAGATAGGTCAGGACCTGTTCAATAAACGGAATGGGTGTAACTTACCCATTCAAACCCTGCGTTACACGTCGCTACAACGGGAACTTGCCCCTGTGCAGTGATCACAAATATTCCAAACCATAGCGCAAATGCTAACAATTTGAAGGGCACCATGAACATCACGGTGGCGAGGAAGTCGTGGCCTATATCGATCATGGTCAGCCGAGTCGTAGAGCAGGGTGGAAAGAAAGAAAGAGACTGCTGCGCAAGTGAATCACGGAAGAAGAAATCTCGTGAGTTTCTGCATTCCGAGCATCATTAACAATCATATCAAGCATACTGCATGGAAGTCGCTGGATGACATTCAGGTTGCTTCTACCGCCGAAATACTGTTTGTGGTGGTTTCCAACGATTGATATGCCCCACTATTCAATTAGACTACACAATAGTTTAGAATAAGAAATTACTCAACTGCGCCCAACGTTACGACTCATTCAATGCCACCTTTGCGATTCGAATTGCAAGCCGAAGAAATCGTGTCCTACATAAAGAGAGACAAAAAAGCGCGCGCTATGCTTCTGTCAAGCTTCTATTCAACTTCCCTTCAGCTTGCCATGGCCGCCAGCGGAAATTTTCTGCCGGAGAAGAGCTGATTAACCCCGATTATCGCAGATTATCGATGTCGGACTTCTGAAGATTAGCGCCCGACTCTTATGAAACTGTCTTGAGGGCCGGGCAAAGTTCTAAGGCATGACAGGGCATAACTCGCTAACCATTCCGGCTTCCGATAGGAAGTCTCTCAAGCTTGAGCTCTCCCAAAGCTCGCCTTATCTCGGAATGAGACATCCGAGTCGATACTTGCCGTCACTGTACCTAAAAATGTCAAAAAAAAGTATCATATCTTGTTTTGCTGGAGGCTGGCCAGGAGGTATGAGCTGTATGATGCAGAAAAAATGACGTTGAAAGGGACGTGGTGAATTGGCAAAAAAGAGCAAGAGAGAGAAGGGCGAGAGGAAGTCCTGGAGATGGATCATGGCAGACGGCAAAGACGCGACTAGTCACTGTCAGGCTTGTCGTGACTAGTTGCGTCATCCTACCACGTGGCTATTAAAGGGGTCAATGCTGTGTTTACAACGACACCTTTCCTCCTCGTACTCATCCAGTCTACCTAATTACAATCTAGTCAGGACAAAACCACCCAAGTATCGACAGCCTCGTAACCTTACATGACCCAGGATCCAAGGGCCGTTAATGTATTTCATCGAACATTCCGAGGCATGGAACATACCTTCAATTCTATGCCAATGCCAGTGATAGCCTTGATAGCGTTTTGCTCGTCTGACAGAAATGTCAAGATCATGTGGCAAGTAGTAGGTAAGTCTAGTATCTTTCTGCCTCGCCGAACTGACACGCTCATGAAGCTTTCTGTGTTTCACGGGACCGAGTCGCTATATTGCGTTCGTCGGAATCCTTGAATTCCTTGTGTAGATTGTGAGGATAGAAAGCTAGTATACGTAGAGTGAGTCTTATACTGTGGCCAACATATCACTGCGGTTCCCTCCGAACCTGAGCAGGACCTTTAAGTTTGGAAAACGGGGACACGAAAACGTAGCATCAGAATTCATAATCATCCAGCGGAAGCCAAATGTCTGATCCGAATGCAGAAGAGCAAAACCCAGCGCCTTTCAATTCCATACGCAGGTAGTCGCCACCAGGAAGTGGTTCCGCCAATTTTCCCTCGCCAAGCTGTAGCCAGGTGAATGCGAAATCAATAAAAACAACAGCAAACTCTGTGTCGGTTTCCTTTCCAGGGATAGATCGCAGGAGGATCTGACCTAGATGCCAGTCCCCTTGCTTGATACCAGCAAACTGAATAGCTTGGAGACCTCGCCGAATGTGACTCACCTAAAAAAATAGTCAGTGAGGAATGAGATGAGAGATGTGACTCAGACATACGATATTGAGCTGAACACTTTCCGGCCAGTCTTGCGGAGTGAACGATGATAACGCGGAGCCTATGATCGCTTCGAGAAGAAGTCCATAGACTTTCCTTCCGTCCGGCAACTTGAACTAGATATCTGTGAGAAGACTTCAGGCTCTGAAGGACGACCGACTTACTTGGTGGAAACCATAAACATGCGGTAGCAGTGTACCTTGCAAGTACTCTAGGCGTTCATATACCGCCTTTTCCCTCCGCATCATGTCCACAGCGAAATTCAGGCCGAGTAACCGTTCTTGAGGTTCAGAAAACTCATACTCCTCGCGGCAATCTGTGGGAGATGGAATGGGAAAGAGTGTCTCGTCAAAGAGTTTCAGGCAGACCATCACAGTCTTTGCCGTGTTACCCTCGGTGTCTGTCCACTCCAGGTTACCAAAACAGACTTGCGAAAACTTGTCACATCCTGAACGAACAACCGTCGAAATTCTGAAGCGCAGGGTTGCTACCTGTCGGCGAGCGAGTGCGAGTGCCATATCAACATCCAACATCCGCTCTCGTGGTTCCTTCATGATGCATTCGATTCTCTCTGATGGGGGTTTCTCCAAAGGCAACGTGAAACGTAGCTGGATCTCCTTCCGCGAAAACGCATCCACATCAACTTGGAGTATATCTTCAACCTGCAAAAGTCAAGACATCGTTTCCCTCGTAGCTGCTTGCTTCCATTGGAGAAATGAAATGAGGTCAGGCAAGTGGCGTTGCATCGTGTACAAATCGAAATCAGAGAAACACTTTGGCGGTTCGTTGACTGCGACATGCGGGCCTTTCAGCGATGGTTCGATAGATAGCGCTCCTTGTACCGGTCGAAATGGTACCTGAGTCCCGATAGCAAAAGGTGTCGAGGAGGATCGGCTGAGTACTGCCCCAAGAATACTGCGGAGTGGGGTCTGCTCGTTGATATCGAAAGTATTGAAGGAAACGAAGACTTTCTGAAGAACTGCCTCGGGGAAAATCCCCTCGATGACCGCAACGCGGTACTCGTCAGTGAGTAAAAGATACCGAACCTTATCGGTCTCCAAAATATCTCGGAGACGAGGAATCAAAGGCAGAATCTTTGGGCACTTTAAGGAGTAATCACTGTCCTTTATGGCATCGGTCTGGTCGGGGAATAACAAAGCATGCCAGCAGATCGTGCCCGGTGCCTGTCATAAAAAAAGAATTAACCATCTTTGTTTCATCTCTGAAAATGACATACCACAAACAAAACATAGGCCAAGGCTTCTACACTTGTTTCTGAGCCCGATGAGTCAGCTCTGAGGATCTTGTAACCAGGTGCATCTACAGCTATAGTATGTGACCTAGATTAGAACACATTTGGCGGACCATTTCGATAGAAGAAGTACCGTGTAACGCATCTATCTCATACCAGACCTCGGATTCTGAAGACCAAACACCCTCAGGGGACCAGAAATATTTTCTGGCTACTTCCAAAACAGGCTCAACATATTTCGCTGCCAAAGAATCGCTTTCATCGCAACAGTCAGCCATCTTAAAAATATCGAGAAAAATATAAGGACGTACTTGTTGCCTATAACTGGCATCGGTAGTCTATAGTACCGTAGACGAGCCATTGCCCTACGAAATCTCATCACTTCCTCAGAACGAAGCGTTTTGCAATTGCCGTCTTGGCATTTATTAATACCACCGGGATAGCCTTCTACCTCGACAGGAATGTCTCCACATAGCTTGCAAGGACCCAGAATGTCCCTATCCCGACTCGGACTTTGTGGACATGGGAGTATATGTTCGGTGATGATTTTGTGGACTGATTTTGAGGTTAGAGAAGAAGACATGTTATGTTAGGGGCGATTAAGGTGTTTAGAGCTGATGATGGTAAAAGGCAAGGTCGACGCGTGTGAATTTGAAACATTTCGAGAATATCTTATCTTATCTATCACTTACAAGCTTTTAATTGCATTTTTCGCCTTCATATATTTGTACGGCTAGATAACATCAACATCTTTGAATGCTTGGGTCCCTGATTCATTTCGCCACTGGTGTAAGTACTAAGGAGCGAATGACGCTGCGAAGACCTGTGCGTACTACGAATTAAGCGCTCAAAGGTGTTGCACGGAGTCCGCTCTGCGTAACTGGCACTGCTGTTTATCATGTTGGAAGTCATTTCATAATTCATTGAACGACAGTGGCGGCGTCCAGAGCGGAGGTCTATTGTGTCCATTGCTGGGAACCTGAAGGTAACTCGAACTCGAAGAGATGTCGGATCCGTTGTCCGAGACGGTCCGCCAGGACAGTGATAATGAGCTCAAATTCGGTCGCATGCACATAAATCATAAATACATCGATGGAACTGTAGTGTCATAAGTCGGTGACTAAGATATGATACTCGAGTATTTTCAGCGTCAGGATACCATTCCCACTTAAAACTGCTATTCACCTTCCTCACGCCGCCGCGTGGTGATCGTAATGCGAGTGACCATCTCCATGACTGTATGATGGCAAAGTCGCCAAGCGAGAATTAGACCTCCCAAAATCAACGGTACTTCCTTCATACTCAGGTGGAAGGGCTTGTTCTCGCAGTACTGCGTTCTCCCTCGCGAGCACGTTGATTCTATCATACAGTTCCTCCCGGGAAGGTGCGATGTTGGGTTGCGCCGGATAAGTCGAAGGCACCACTGAAATACCGTCCATTAATTGTCGAACTTGCATGTCGGCAATAGGAGCGTGGGACGACGACAAAAGTGGTTTTTGAACCAAAGTCTCAACTTGCCCAAGCAGCATTTGTTTTTTGTTCGAGCGTGAACCGGAGTCAGTGTCAAGAGCTGTTGTAAACGGCTCAACATGGCTAATTAGTATCTCTGTAGTAAGACAGTTAGTTGTTGGTCAACGTGAAACGGGCTTGCAGCACCTTGCTTGTTTTTATTGGCTCTCCGAGTCTTGTTCAAGCGAAAGACTAGAAGCCCTGCGATCAAGAGGGCTATTACACTAGCAATGATTCCGCCAATGATGGGTCCAATGCGAAGACGAGATGATGGGGGCGAATATAAAGATAGGGATGAAGATGAAGATGTAGGGCTAGATGAATTAGTCGATTCCGTCTGTGAGCTTTGACTTGGGGAACCCGTGGATTCAGGTTTGCCTATGAATCTGCGTGAGTACTAGCAGTTATTCTTTGTTTAAAAGACCTACCAGCTTCGGAATCACGCTGTGCCTGCTGGGGATCAAAAGTATGGTTGGATTGCCGCTGCAGATGTTTATCGATCATCAGCGCACGCACTGCTGTTTAGAAACGAGATAAAGACATTCTTACAACATCCAAGTACGCCCAGGAAGGTATCTTGGTTTCGGATGGTATATCATGCGGAAAGCTTCTTTGAGTTGGATACATCATTCCTAGCAAATGAGATATGCACACTTACTACATGTAGATTGTCATGCACTTTTCAGTGAAATCCGCCAGCCCTTTCCACTTCCTCGATTGACAATCGCTACAAGCACTCAGAACGGAATAGAAGACAGAGCTGCAGCGACATGTGTTGTTTTCTCCTAGTGAAACACCATTATAAAAAGATGAGTTGTTGGGTAAAGGAGGGATCCCAAACGCTACAGGTTGCCAATTCCATCAGCATTACACGTCGACTTTTAAGGACGAATTACTCACGACCGCCAATGCACGTTCCGCCTAGATAATTTGCTAACTGACAAGGCGATTGATTGAGGGAGTTGAAACTCTAACATACAAGCAAATAAGTCAGATCCTATTCAGTAAACGGAATGAGTGCAACTCACCCATTCAAACCCTGCGTTGCACGTCGCTACAACGGGAGCTTGACCCTGTGCAGTGATCGGAAGTGTCCAGAAATATAATCCAAGTGCTGAAAATTTGAAGGGCACCATAAACGTACGGACGAAGAGGAAGTCGTGGCCAATATCGATCATGGTCACCAGAGTCGCGGACTGCAGGGTGGAACGAAAGGAAGAAAGAAACTGGCTATGCGACTGGAATGTGGATTCTCCGGTGATATGGTCCAAAATATAAATCGCGTATCTAGACGAATATTCTTGCCTTCAACAAGTTTAATACACTTGATAAGGGAAACAAGAGCACTAGTGTGAGCCCGAGCAGCTAGTGAAAGCGGACTTAGGCTCTAACAAAGAGTCACTAGTTGTCTATACGCTTGTTCATGGATCGTATGATCAGGCTATGGTAACTGGGGACTTAGCCATGCATACTAGACGTGTCTGAAAACTGTAGGACTGTCTATACTAGAAAGACAGTTGTCGTGTCATCTATAGAAATGCTATGGAATTGGCTATAGACTTCTTATGAGGCTATACAACTGATCTGGAAGAGTTGTTGCGACTAGAGACCTTGAATAATGTCTGCGACCAAGGGGATTCGAACTTGGCACAGAATAGACGCATAGGCGTAGAGACACATTGTTGACTGACCAGTCTAGACGCTGGCAGGATATGATGGAAAGAGGATCTTCCGCTCTAGGAGGAAGCGCGCGTGTTGCAGCTTGGATTAATCCGAAGCTCTCAGCATAGCTTAGTAAAATCGATGAGATCCGAAGCTAGACGGCCGAAGATCGACTTGATAAGCAAGCAAGGTTTTAGGGTTTTACGCTAGCCGCTTACTACAAGCGAGTTACTTGCCCAGGACATTTCGGACTCATCGCCGAAAGGTGTAGATCCGAAACCAACCAGAGAAATATATCTCAGAGGAGAGACCGTACCTTTCCCCTGGCTAGACGAAGTGCTAGCTAGGAATGGTGATAGAATTACGCATTCTTGAACCTAGAAGAATATAGAAGAATAGACTCTAAGGGAGGGACTCGAAGGGAAGATGTCTAGGCAGTTCCTGACGATATCCGATACCAAGGAGAGCCGTCTCCGCTCAACAGCTATGTACCATGCGGTCTAGCAAGAGTGAGTCAGCGCAAGGAAGAAGGATAGTCCACCGAGCGATTTCCGACGTGGAGCTAGCCAAATATTTGGAACTGCTTTCAGGACCAAAATGCGAATAAACCCAGAATATGGACGAAAGATCGTCTAAAAAGAATATTTCATTTCCTTCTTAAGTAGTTCTATACCTTGTATGGGCAGCGAGCCATCGGAATCATAGCTAGGAGTATGTATCTGTAGATTATGGGTAAATAGGACAGCTAGAGGGTATATAAGCTGGCCCATTTCGATACGAAAAGGCAAGCAAGTAGATCCCCCCACTGTCAGATAGCACAGAGCAATCAACGACTTTGGAACTTGACTTCAGAGAATATTTAAGAATATACCCCACCTGACACAGAGTCAGTGATTTGCTACTTGTATAGCTGTGATAAGCGTACAGTAGTCTCTTGAATAGAACGTACTGAGTTGCGTCTAGACGGGATTTGACTTGACCACCGAGGTTTGGAGTACTAGGGACTCCCACCTAAGTTGAGGTACTGAGGACAGAGGGCCTCCTACCTAAGTTTGAGATATAGAGGACAGAGGGCCTCCTTATCTATTGTAACTGAAGTATTGTGGACAGAGGGCCACCTTACTTATTGTTTTGGCACTGAGGACTGAGGGCCTCCCATTGCCATATATTGGTCATTGTTGAACTTGTTTGGAATCGATCCAGTTTGGATATTGAAGAGGCTAGCTGCACTTGGGCACTATCCTGTTGCATTTTGTTGATTTCTTTGTTCGTTGGATACGAATATACACCTTATACCTTTCTCTATACCACGCACCTTTGTTGTTCGTTGGTCTAGATCGAGTACTAGAGTGTCTATAGCGATAATACATCGTTTCTTGATCTTACTACCGTGCGGAACCTTTGCCAACGCCGAGCCATCCTTGCACAAAAGAGGTTGAGTTGTGTTTAGTTGTCTCTAGACGGCCTTGCACCAATTGAACCCATTCACCGGTTAAAATCAGACCTAGATACCAGACATTGGAGACGGGGTGGCTGCCATCTGTGCACTTGATGATGGTCCTGCTGTTCGACACACAAAACAAAACTCAACCCAACAGCAGATCCTCAGTATGGAGTTTTGATTTGGTTACGAATTGGTCGGTAACTTTGGTAAGGTCCCTTTCGCAAAGCCGTATTCGTACGAGAAGATGCATGGTATGCAGCCAGCGGTTCTAATCATTGAACTTCCTTGCTTGGCCATCGGAAGAGAAGGAAAGAGGTTGTTGATGACACCAAAGATTGGCGCTTGATTATGAAACTGTTGATCACGATGTATCAAGGCGTGACTCGGCAACCATTCTGGTTCCGGTTTTTGAGTTTTAGCTCCCTCGTCGGTCATCGACAAAGGGCTGTTCGAAATCCATCGCAGTTGTGGGTTTTTTATGTTGTATTTCCTTCTCAATACTCATAAGCGCAGTTCTTCCCCCGTCCGGAGTAGGGACATGTCCGCTAACCGCTGTTCAGTCTCTTTCGCCCGACCTCTCGTCCAATCCAATATGGTGATTCATAAAGCAAGCTGCAGTGCATCCGAAGCGGAGAATGTAGGAACTGGCCCGAAAGAAGTAGATGGATACTGGCAGCACCCACACCTGTTCGCGAAGACCTCATACTCATCCAGACGCTACCATTCCCCCTTCACCACCAATGTCCTTTCTTAGTCGACGAGACCTCCATTCCCCAAGTATCGAAACGGATCATCAGCAGTGAATTCATATGCATCATCAGCATTCCCTTTTACATTACGATGGTCAATCTTCATCGTGTACCAGAGATGCTCAGCTGTGCTTCGATGGTACTGCGTTACCCGTCATCGCTTTCTCGAGCGTTCGTAAAGGCGCGTTTCCCCATATCAGACCTGTCAATGGGCGGCTCGGATTCAAGAGAGCGAGCGAAGGAAAATAGGCAAAGCTCGTGGCCTGTGGGAGGAGGAAGCGAAGGTATCAAGAAGGAATTGTAGGTTCGACACAATGACTACCCAACGCATTGTTATTCTGACATCTTTATCCTTTTCTAGTTGTGTGTAATAAGATCTCTACCCCACCCTTTCCGTACCAGGAATCATCGCTATAGTGATGGTTTACGCTAGCGCTATTTCATTGGGAAAAGCTCTCAGTCCTCCAAGGGTATGAGTAGCAACTATTACTCCTCGACGACTCTCACAAATACATCAGTCCAACTCCCAACGCATCCTGATGATCCTCGTTCCTTTGTCGTCCCTTCCATCCTGATTACGTCAGCAACACGAAAACCCACCTATCGTCGATTTTACACTCACTCCCGCATTCACTCTCTCACCGACGATCACAAGAGCTCGAGTATACCTTCTTGCTGCAGCTCCGTCGGCAGTAAAGCGTAATGGCTCTCAGGTGACTGGAGAGTTCTCAGCATCGGATCTGTACCCACTGCATCGTACCGCCGACGGACAGGCATCTTTCGTTCGCTGTATCACCAAGAAACAACTTCATTGCATCATTAGAACCCGGGACTAGGAGCTTGCGCGTTTGGCTTGTCCACGTCGCTACCCCAACTCTATAACCTCCATCAGACTCGGATGGCATTCTTTCCCTGTTCACTTTCTGTTCAGTGTTCTTTAAAGACATATTCTTAACAGGAGTACAGGTAGTCACCAATAAAGTCATTATTTGTAACACTATCCCTGTGCTCTAATCAACATCCGTCGTAAAACACGGGCTATCGAACACTCCAACTCGACGCTTGGAATAGACGACAGAGCTCTTTCGAAGGTCATTTTGTGTGCCTCGTTTTCGGAGTCGGACGGACCGCTGTATGCCGTAAAAACCGCGAACACGTGAACCTTGAATGAGGATATAAATTCGCACGCGACCTGAGTTGTCCCCAACATCCATCAGTCATGGTTCCATACTTCGACTCTTCAATTTATCAGGCCTTCCTTGAGCATGCTCAGTTGGTTCCTGAGACAAGCCACTCGGACGAACCCTGTAACTACTGTTCTGCTGATCCCCTTAAACTCGACGATGGGTCTATTCTTCGCAAATGCCAAGACGAGAATGTCATTAGAAAGAGAGATGTTGAATCCTTTCGCGCGGCAATGGCAACATTACGTTTTCGCACCGTTCACATCCCTCGTTGCACCTCTCCGTCAGTCTCAGGCATTGCTTCTCGGTCTACGAATTACTAATTTCTATTTCGACAGCGACGACTTCGAAACAAAGTATATCATTCCAGTCATCACTTTCGCAAAGCAGTACATCTTTTCTTCGTGCCAGATACGTTACGAGCTTGGATCATCTGAAGGTACGTGAAAACACGGACAAAAAACCAAGGATTGGAAGCTAATCTGTCTTAAGACTGCGACATCGCGCAGGTAATAATATGGACGTCGGAAGATGACTGGGTATCGCAAAAGGCCTTGATGGGGTTATTATTAGTGGTAAGTCTATGATCTTGATCTAAAGCATTCTCTTAACGAGACTCGTAGCCTCCTGGTACCGTATGCTGGTCGGATTTCCTCTTCGATTTTGAAGGTGGACGAAGTAACACATTTCAGTGTCCTAAGAATTTCGCCTTGCTTCAGAAAGCCCGGAGCATGTGGAACGGAGGTTCCGTCAAATACGTTGTAATGAGCGATGAGCACTCCGCTTGCATCTTCTACAAGTTCAGCCACCGGTCCGGTCGTTCCATTTTTATAGGATTCGACCATATGAAGCTCAGCAAAAAGATGTCTCTTCGCTGCGTTATTGGCGCAGTCCTTAACACTGTCGCTCCCCAAAGCTATCGTCCTGAAGCAGTGGAATCTTCATATGAAGGTGCTTTGAACAACACATTCAATGCTGCCGACTCTCCTATTGCCGTCAACAGCCATCCGGCCCAATTCTCCGATTTCGATATGTTCACAATGCAACGGCATTTGCCCGATGCACTTGCATTCCTTGATTGGCACCTGTGGGGTCTTGCCTGATACATCAAGGCATGGCAATTACCAGTTGAATGTGATACATCAGGGATGGCAATTACCAGTGTCTATATATGGCAAGTCCACTTAAATAATTCATGTTAAAATACATAAACACTTAAGAGGATTGAACATCTGACCTTAGGTTAACCAAGTCAGATTACAGCTTTACTCAGATGTGATATCCAACTGGGCCATAGTGCTGTTATATAGACAGCAATAACACTTAGATATATAGCCTCAATATTTGAGTCTTAAATGATATAAAAGCTATTTCTAACAGCATTGGGGGATGCTGGGTGGCTATAAAAATCACATTTTGAGGGAATATGTTCTAATATGCTTTAAAAGAATGCCCCTGCAATTGGGAGACAGGAGAATGCAAAAAAAGCAGTCCAAATATGGTAATTCAGGAAAATGGCCTATTGGATCTTGGGCTACAGGCCAGATATTGACATGGGGTAAGTTAGGTGACCTAGATACATTGAATACAAGCCTGGGGACACCAAATGGTACATAGATTAGTGGGATAATGGTGCTTAAATATCAAAAATACTGAAAATCTCCAAAATTGAGGGAATAAAATTACAGGATAGGATGTAATGCAGCTAGGGCTTAGATATTGTGGATGAGGGATGATATATATTTCCCCTAGATGGATTTACAATTCTGGAGGGCTGCCTATTTTTCCAGATTTATTACAGCTAAATTGACTTTTTTTTACTTTAGTAATACTATACCACAGGAACAATTGGGATGGGCTAATTCTGTTTACAACCCACTCTAGGGTGTATAAATGACAAATATATACTTGCCCAAGCCATCCTATATGTGCAACACCTTGTTCAATCCAATGTATTATATATGTATGTAATACACCCAGAAATTCATGAATAGCACCTCAGGGAAGCATCCCAGCACTAAGATGGTATCAAGATCAAATTCAGGCACCCAAATTACACTTTCCTACTATTAAAGCACATTTTTTGAATACATATGTATGTTGCTACATAAAAAGTTGCATTCTTAGGGTTTTTTTGTACTCAAGCATGGGGATTGCTCCTAAAATTACCAAAAATGAATGAGAGAGCATTCACTATGCATAGAACAGGAATATCAATTGCCTCCATGAATCTCATGACAGGAATCCTTATGCCAGACGCATCAATTCTTGCACAGTTATAGAAAACATGTAATATGAATGTAGTATTGCAGAAATTGATCTGGGGGCTTGAGGAACCTCAAAATTGAATTCAGGATGAAAGAATAGTTAAGAAGCAATTTAGGGCTGAAAGAAATCCCTTTACTATACCTTGAGATATGTCAAAGTTGAGGTTATAGGCATATGTGTAAAGTACTTGCAATCAATCTTTGACTTGAATTGTCTGACCTTTTCATTAAGCATTCTGAGACCAACTAGACACCAAATTGTATTATATACATCATATTCCAATGTCATAGAGTTGGTATTACTAGTTCTAGAGTGGTCTATAAGACCTAAATGAAAAGGTCAGACAATTCAAGTCAAAGATTGATTGCAAGTATTTTACACATAAGCCTATAAACTTAACTTTGACATATCTCAAGCTACAGTAATTGGATTCCTTTCAAACCTGGATCATTTCTTAAGTGGGTTTTCATCCTGAATTCAATTTGGAGGTTCCCAAAGTTTATAGATCACTCCCTGTAATACTACATTCATATTACATGTTTTCTGTAATTGTGCAAGGATTAATGCATCTGGCATAAGAATTCCTGTCATGGGATTCATAGAGGCAATTAATATTCCTATTTTATGCATATTCAACAGTCTCTGATGCACTTTTGGGGATTTTATATGCAATCCCCATGCTCCAGTATTAAAAAAAACCCCTAAAATCCAAAAAAGCAAATTGAGCTGTAATAAATCTGGAAAAATAGGCAGCCCTTCAGGACTGTAAAACCATGAAGGGGACATATATACCATCTGTCATCCACAATATCTAAGCCCCAGCTGCACCACATCCCATCCTGTATTTTTATTCCCTCAATTTTAGAGATTTTCAGTATTTTTGATATTTGAGCACTATTATCCCACCAATCTTTGTACTATTTGGTGTCCCCAGGCTTGTATTCAATGTATCTAGGTCCTCCAACTTACCTCATATCAATGTCTGGCCTGCAGTCCAAGATCCAATAGGCCATTTTCCTAAATTACTATATTTGGACTGCTTTTTTTGCATTCCCCTGCCCCCAATTGCAGGGGCATTCTTTTAAAGCATATTAGAACATATTCCCCTCAAAATGTGATTTTTATAGCCACCCAGCATCCCCCAATGCTGTTAGAAATAGCTTTTATATCATACAAGACTCAAATATTGAGGCTATATATCTAAGTGTTATTGCTGTCTATATAACAGCACTATGGCCCAGTTGGATATCACATCTGAGTAAAGCTGTAATCTGACTTGGTTAACCTAAGGTCAGATGTTCAATCCTCTTAAGTGTTTATGTATTTTAACATGAATTATTTAAGTGGACTTGCCATATATAGACACTGGTAATTGCCATCCCTGATGTATCACATTCAACTGGTAATTGCCATAGTCTGATGCATACTTGAAGACTCCATGGCTGTGATTGGAAGGCTTCGGCGATTAACCAGGTCATGTCGCTTTCTGTTGGCGACATCCTAAAGGTTTCCGTGAATGGGTTTTCCAACAAGGAACCTCTTCTACGGTTCACCATTCCTTTGGAACGCCCCTCAGTTGAAACGCTTCAATGGATAATGCGAAACCTCCGTTCGCGTGCTACGGATATCGACAGATTACTCGACTGTGACGGCTTGGCACAGAATTTAGTGTACTTTCAGATTGAAGAGGTTGTGCGCTCCAGGCCGCAAACTTTTTCGCAGGTTTTCTTTGGTCGTCTGCTAAGAATTTCGGACGAAGAAACGTCGATTACAAGCGAAACCAATGTGTGTTTGAAGCTATTCGACGAGGTCAACTTCTCAGTATTGGATCGTTCAACGTGTCTAGAGCAATTCAAGGTATTCTCTCCAGAGTATCGTCTCAACTCTATCAAGATGGCAAGCGACATGATGCGGAGAGAGTATGTGACATATGACCGTCTACAATACCTCCAAGGCACGCTACTACCTCATGCCTATGGCTTCCATGAGGTATGGATCTTTGGTGTCAATTTAGCTGAGATACTTCCTCCCATGATGACGTGACTTTACCGTAGTTTGAACTTCCTGATGGGCAAAAGGTCTGGGGTTTCTTCACAGAGATCATCAAAGGCGAACACCTTTCGGATATTTCTCTTGGAACGTGGCCTGAGGACCGACAAGCAGATTTGGTTAGTGGTCGCCGTCATGTGAACACGAGTCAGTTGCTAACCTTTGTGGCGGATAGGTACGCCTTTTGCGCCACAGTGTGCGAGCTCTGCTGTATGGCAGCATCCAACAAGGAGATTGGCATCTTGACCAGATCTTCTTGACTCAATTCTCCAATTCTGATGGGGAAATGGAATTCACTGTCGTGTTGATTGATTTTGCGTTCACTTGGTTACGTTTGGGTTTGGGAAATGTTGCCGAACATTTTCCGTATGGAGATCAAGGCGGTCAGCTTTATCTCGAACTGCGCGACAGTGATCTCGCGGATACCGCATTCGGAGATGATATTTGGCTTCCATTTGATGATTTTGAGTGTTGATATCCTTAGAATTGATCTGTTTAAGTATGGTAACAGAACGTTGTGACTATCCTTCATCAATTGGCGGTGTGTGTGGGCTGATAAACAGTGAAATGTGTAAGGGGAGCTCGTGCTTCATACCATTCTGTCGAGTATACATAGTAATTCCCAAGACTTCAACATTCAAAATCGTCGAACGGCCACCATATTTCCGGTTCAAACGCCGAGGCAAGGAATCCAGCCTCCTGGAGCTCTAAATAGAGATAATCGCCACTGGGAACAGCCTCTGCAACACGGCCCTCGCCCAGCTGTAGCCATGTGAAGGCGAAGTCTACAAAAACCAAACCAAATTGGGTCTCCTTGTTTTCACCCTGTTGTGGAATAACGAGAATCTGGTCAGTATGCCAGTCTCCCTGCTTGATTCCTGCGTATTGGATGGCTCGAAGACCGTGACGAATATGACGGACCTGATAAATGAATCAACCCAACGTGGATTGCAAAAGAAAAGTCAGGACATACCAAGCTGATCTGTACATCTTCCGGCAGCTGCTTGACTTCTAATGATGTGAGGGCATCCCCTTGAACAATTTCCATGAAGAAGCCGTATACAGCCCTCCCATCTGGAAGAGTGAACTGAGAGGTGGCCGATGAGTACAGAAATTAATGTCAAAGATTTAATTTCACCTCGTGGAAGCCATAGCTGTGTGGAATCAGCGTTCCTTGAAGATATTGAAGGCGTTCATATGCTGCATGTTCCCGCCTCATCATGTCGGTCGCAAAGTTGAGAGAAAGCAATCGCCTTTCAGCAGGCCATGACCGGAATTGTTGGAGGCATTCGTCGCGGCTCATGACTGGGAAGAAAACCTCGTCAAATAGCTTCAAGCAAACCGGACCATCTTTTCTTGTTACGCGAGTCCCATCTGCCGAAACCGATGTCCACTCCACCGATCCAAAAAAGACCTGAGAAAACTTGCCAGAGCCCATGCGTACCGTCTCCTCGACCGCAAACGATACGGTAATGTCTGGATTATCTCGTGCCAATTGGAGTACACTATCAAGGCCATGCAAGTGTTCCCGACCATTCCGCGTGATTGCTGACAATGTTTCTACTGTGGGCCTTTCCAGTGGTAGGGTGAAGCGCAGTAATGGCTCCTTCTTCGCAAACCCATTAACAGAGACTGCGAGAGTATCACCGACACGGAGTGGATGATCTTGCGTCTGAGATTTGCGTTTCCATTCGATGAATGACAGCAGAACGGGGAGGTGACGTTGCATTGTGAAGAAATCAAAGTCGGAGAAGGAGGTCGGATGGTTATTCACGCCAACGGGAACGCCCTGCAAGTCTTCGACAGCACGGTTGAGCGCGCCACATACTGGCCTAAATGGAACTTCGTCGTGCAGACTGCTGTTCTGAGATAACCTGTTTAACAGAGTCCCAAGAAGGCAACGAAGGGAGGTGCGATCATTAAGCCATATGTTTGTATATGACACAAATAGAAGTCCGCTGATTGTCGAAAGGTGAATGCGATCGAATACTGCAGCACGATACTCATCAGTGAGCACAAGGTAGGTAAGTTGCGTGTCATCCAAGATCCTTTGCAGACGATCCACAAGGGACAAACTCTTCGGACAACGGAATGAGACATCTGAGTTTGTTTGCTCATATGGAAACAGAAGGTCGTTCCAACAGACCATTCCATGCGGCTTTATCGTCAAATAACAGAAAGAGAAGATAACGGTAAAGCTTAACATACCACAAATAACATATAGACCAAGACCTTGGCCTCCTTCGAGTCTTCAGAACTCAGGACCCTGATGTGGCTTACACCACCTGAATAGCTGCTTTAGTTCCCAGCTACCTGTGAGTAAAAGCATAATATTAACCTTCGTCCGAAGGATCCATCTCCGACCATAGACGAACCCTCCCCGACCCCTCAATTTCAGGGAATATATAGTTTTCTGCGACGGAAAGAACAGGGTCAATATACTTCGCCTGTATGCTAGCACCAAGATCTAAGCGTGAAACCGCGGCAAAAGCTACTGAATTACAGACCTATTTCTCGTCTTGGGGATATGCACATGGCAATATCTAAACCTCGCAACTGTGCGACAGAATTCCTTTAACTCCCGGGATCGGAATTTGTCGTTGCAGCCTTTTCGAACGCCGTGATAACCCTTGATTGTGAGAGGAGTGGAAACGCAACTTCCGCAAGGATCAGAACTGTTTGCTTTGGGGCTAGATATGAGACTTGAGTGTTGCGTAAATATGTTGTAGACTGTGGGTGTTGAAGCATTCGTTTCCATTGGCAGTGGAAGGTCAACGCTGTCGTCGTTCAACAGGAAGAAATTTCAAATGACGTAATACTAACAAATCCCCACGTGTGGTGGAAAAAGTGGCTTCCAGCTACGCACTCCGACTCGTTCTGAATCTGAACGTCAACGTTCAAAACTTCAACCATCATGTACATTCACCATCTCTTTCACCATGGCTCTTCGGATTCTCTATATTCAGTATACAACCAGCTTTCAAACACAGGGTATAGGAATGTTTCCCCCTTGGACGCCAGAATTGGTGGGTTCTTGTCCAAGTCTACTAGTCGCTTAGTATTGAACTAATTCCTAAATCAGGCTGAGGAACGGCAGGTCTCCGTCGCTGAGACTAGACGAGAAACGGTTCATTGCATTACTGGAAGGAGATATTAGTGAACCAGCGACAGAAGGTTGGATTGGTGTATTTTGGTGTTTCGCTAAGAAGTGAGCAACTAGGGGATTTCATGAGTTACCTGTTCGTCTATCCCTTGTTTAAGCATTCCAGCTGATCACTTTGTCACAGATCCTGCCCCAGTGGAACCGCATGATTCACTGAACGTCGCAATGCCAGAAACCACCCGCAAAATGTCATACCAACATGTGTCAAACTCTTACCTTTATTTCAAACCTGAACATATCTCAAAGATGGTACCTACGTTGTCACTTCTACTTCAAACCCCACGCAATGTTCACCACAAAGCCCCCTTCCACTTGGGTCGCAGGGTCACAGGTTAAAATCTGTAGGGATGGCAGAATATCAGTCGCACCCATAACAATCCCCGAAGACTTGCGCTTTACACTCTTTTAAACGCAATCCTTCCCATTCCGTCGTCATTTTTTCCGATACGGCGTCTTCAAGTCGCGATCTGCTTCAGAGCTCAAGCCCGCTACACTAACAATAGCACGGCTATTGGCCGACACTTTGCGCCTCTACCACGAAACAGAGATGTCTAACCACCCTTCCATGCTGCTTCCCCACTCTTTGTAACCCCGGAGTGCAGTTGCTGGCTCTTTGTATCTCACTTCCTTGTCACCGTGAAACAAAGAGGACGACCCTGGGCGTGAACCTTCGAGAAGAGATAGATGGAGACTAGTAAAGGAGGAGGACACTCAACACTCTGGTATGTTAGTTCACCACCGCCTTCATCCAATGCCTCGGATTTCTGATATATCGACTCCATAGGAAACGAGTTGGAAACGAGAAACCTATTCGAAATAGATGACGCGACTCTACTCCATCTTCTTGTAATATCAAGGCGCTGGGGAGCGCTGGGGCCGCCATAAGTATCAATAGCTGGCAGTGTATCTAACCGCTTTGATAATTGTTCTTCTCAAAAACACGCCTCCCATATTGATTATGTCAGCAGAACGCAAACTAATCATCCAATTTTTGTCGATACAGTTGCTAGCTGCCACCTCATAGACAAGGAATGCACTGATTGCGAAGATAGAGAACCGCAAAACCTCTTGACTGCTCTATTAGAGAACAATGTTCATGACAACTTGAACTAGTCTCACTCGCAAGGGGAAGAGGGCAGGCAAACGACTGATATTAGCTAGACCGATTCCCAAAGAATGTAGAGCGTAAATAGTACTATAAATTTAAGCAACTGGGATAAAGAAAGTGGTAAAGCGGTTAACGTCCATCATGGTATCATCTACAAGGGGTATCGTATATCAGAATCGGTATCAGACTACTAAAAGAAACAGCGTCCATGATCATCAATAACCAAATCAAATGCACATCTTTCTCCAGCTTCATTCGTCTCCGAATCCATTCCTACGTCTTCATTCTCCCTGTTGGTAAATCTTCTCGGTGGTGTCGGCGGCGTAAATCTAATAGTCGGGACCTTGATAGGGTTCCGGGGTTCCGTAGGGGTCGCGAGGGCCTTGGAGAAGAACCGACGCTTGCTGGTACTGGAACGCAACTGCTTCTTCAACTCATGAGTTCCATTTTCCTTATCGCTGGACTCCTTTCGGCGGCTCTGCTGTGCTTTGTGCTTTTCGACGATAGCACGAAGCATGGAGGACATCGACGGCGAAGGTTGTTTGGGTCGAGATAGATGGGGTCGCCTGGAATAGTAGGTGTCGTCGTCCTCGGAGTCTGATTCGAAGACGCTCTTCAGTGTCTCCTCAGGCTTGCATTCCACAATGGGCTCTTCAACAAAGGGTGGTAGTGAGAGAGCCGACGAAGGGGAAAGGTATTGCGAGAGCTCATGCTGTGAGGTGGTTTGCTCACTGTGCAATTTGGAGGCATTAGTTTGGAGGTTGGTGGACAGGACGGAACCGTAACGGAAGGATAACGAGGAGGCGGGTTCGTCCTGTGTATATTGGGTGCAGGTGTCTAGAAGCTCGTCTGCAAGGGCTACAGGGATGTCATCCTCGGTTTCGACATCATCCTCGATGATGAAAATTGTATCAGCGTCATTGGTGTCGATTTCTTTGACGCATTCAGCAGCCAAGTCCATAAACGAAGGCGAGGAGACGAGAGCCGGTTCGTAGGACTCATGATATGTATCTTCTGCGATCTGTGGTAACGATGGAGCAGTCACAATGATCTCGGGAACGTTGTTGGCGGTTGGTTCGTAGTACATGTTGTCGTATGAGGTATCGAGAATGTACGGATCATCTTCAAAGGTATCGACGAGGGGTGTGAAGCCTGAACGGAAGGGCGCTGGCAAGGTGAAGTCTGAGATGAGCTCGCATAGGTTGGCGGCCCAGATTTCGAAGGAGGAGGATGTGATTAGGCCGGGCTCTCGGGTGCGTTCACCTCCGGCGAATTCTTCGATTAGATCGCACAGCGAGGAGACCCAACCTTCGAATGATGAGGAAGCGACAAGGCGAGTTTCTGGGTGCTGAATCGTCTTGGGAGACTTCTGGGAGAATATCGAGTCGGGCGTCGCTGACAGCATGGCCTCTGACCCAGCGTTGGGGTCGACACCGGCGTGCGCGCAGACGAGGCGGCTGGGGGTGTGTTGAAAAGCCAGGTGTGGTACGGATTGGGTTTGAGTCTGCGCGACAGCAGCCTGAAGAAGTCAAATCAGCCCCTAAAATCTGAGACAACGACGACGAGCAACTCACCTCGACATCGGTGGGGCGACGAGAAGCCATAGAGGCTCTCAGCCTGTATAAACCAAGGCCAGAGAGCGCGAAGAAGGCAATGATGGCAGTAGTGATGAACACGATTTTGAGACCGAGAGTTGCGGGGGCGTAGGTAAAAGGGGTCATTTTGGTTCGTTGGTGGTGGTTCTGAGTCAAAAAGTGAATACAGGGCAAGAATGGAAAGCAGTGATTTAAATACCTCTCGATCATGTTAGGCTTTGTTTGTACAGGAATGCAAAAAATAGTAAAACAAAGCTGAGCTTATCGAGATTCTGCGTTTTATTCATTAAATATTCAATGCAAATCGATTAGAGCATTACCTTTAAGGTAAATGGTATCACGATGGTTGGCGAAGAGACCTCCGGCTGTAGGGAAGGCGCGTCTGAAGTTTGTTCTTTCAAGTTGGCGATCCAAGTAAGGAAGGTGCTGGGGTTGGTGAGAAAGAGAAAGGAATCATCTAGGATAATAGCAAAGACGACGCTAGTAGGTGCAATTTACTTCGAGAATGACGAGGGGCTCCGCTCTGATTCGCTCTAGAGTCTAAACACTGAGGTTCAATGAATGCTGACGGAGACGGTTCTGATATACCATACAAGGTTTATCCTATCACGTGACGTGTCCCGATATAGTTTATCGCAAATTTTCAGCAAATGAAAAAAAAATCATTTGGCTGCAGTGAAAGCTGGGAAAGTAAAAGTAAATCTATCAGGTAAGGTTTGAAAACATAGGAACAACACTCACCAGACGTTTTGCTACCCCATATCAGCCCGGGTACGGCATCAACCTGCAGTACCACATAAAGGGTGAAGTGAGGTGCTGGACCGTTCGCAAGGTCGGCTGTGGCAGCGACGCTTACGAAACGATATGCTGCTGACGATAGAAGAATGGGTTTGAATGCCGATGTTGAAGAGTTTTCATATCTCGCTGTCCTTGACCTCGAGAAACAGTTGTCAAACTCGTGCATCCTGGGCAAACGCTACGAGTCGAGGTTTTCGAGATGAGGTGATAGAGCTGAGGTATCGGTAATTGGAATGGGCAATCATCGCAGTTGGCACGTGATAAGCCGATTTTCTGGGACTACGGGAGTCAGAGTAGGCGTAACCCGTAACGAAGACGAGGTTTAGGTATCCATGAACGAGGAGCTCTAGTTGGCGAAGCTTCCCATTTACGAAAATCAGCAACATCAGGCCTCGACAATCAAAGCGCCCTGTGACCCGGAAACCTTGTCCACACCGTACACCCACACCAACAACGAGACGTTACGAGCTTGATGAACGCCTGGTTGACTGTTCGCAGCCTTGGAATTCAAACTGGGGGTCAGGAATTGAGGGATGGGATACGAAGATAAGGTTTTTTGGGGGGTGTAGGGCTAGGGAACGAATAGAATGTTGTTGGCAGTTGTGGAACGTAGTATGTGGGTTTGTGAGGAGAGGCGTTCGTTTGACTGGAGGAGGTAAGGGCAGCTGGTCCCGTTCAGAAATGACCCGCTTGCGGGCTAGAGTCCTTTTTCTCGCGCTGCAGAAAGGACAATGTTGGGTTACACGTTGAAAAGGCAAAACAAGGAAGACTGCTCACCTGTGTGTACGCTCCACGCAAATCCTGAATAAAGTCGATGTCTCGAAATCTACTGCACCGCGCTAAAGCCCAAGAAACCCCGCATGCTCGCACACCGCACACCAGCACCTTGTCTCCGCGGCGACTTTGGTTGGGGCAAAGGGAGCGGCAATATAACCGGTGCGGGATGGCATTGGAGAATTCACGAGGGGATTGGCTCAGCGGAAGAGCTGGAAGAGGGCAGTGGATGGAGTAAAGGTGGTCCGGTGGAATCCCGAGTGATAGTGAGCAAAGGATGTACGGGATAGCCTAGCCTAACGCGGCTGAACTTGTGTAGAGGATATCGAGCGGGAAGAGCTTGTGATTGGTGTCTGGAAGCAGTTCAAGAAAGAGATATTGCATCGTTGAGTACATAGATGTCGGCCTGTGGGCGTACTTGGATAGGAAGAGGTATGAGGAAGAGAACATTGAGCGAGAACAGCGTACATACCTTATCCCAAAAGCCAACGTGCTATGCCTTGGGTTATTCCATTCTTCTGAGCTATTTGGCCACCTATGTGTCCCACGGAACGCCATCAATTGATGGGCAGCTACTGCACGTAGCTGGCCATCAATTAATGGCATTTTTCTCTGATAGTGCCCACCCGCGGAAAGCGCCGCGGGTTACCTCAAATAATTCATGGCGAAAACAGTCCAAGTTCGACTTTGGCTGAGCTCCCCTTCGTTAGCGCCCACTCACGTAGTTCACGGCATCCGTTGGCGGAGGTCTGTCATCGTTTACAGCTCCGAGCCGTGGGATTCCTTCCTTCCTCTGCCCTTCCCATCAACGTTACCACCCGAACGCGCGTTTTCCGAGTCCCTCGCCCACTTCCCGTTATGGTCCCTTCGCCGACGTTCAAGCCAAACGACTTTCCGAACAGTGTAGGTCTGTCACTTCCTGCTATTTCAAGCTCTATCACTCTAGTATTAATTTATTAATTCTCTAGAAGTGATGAGAGGTACGACCTCTACCAGGATGTACTAGTACAATGAATGATAGAATGTCCCCAACTATGAGCTGTCCAGATCCACCAGCCTTTTATCCCTTCTTTGCTCTCAGCTCTGCTTGTTCCTCGATGACAACTACGACCACGATAACTACGACTATGACAACAACGACGTACCATTCATCAGCTGTGGAGACTGGAGACGCTGAAGCTAGGCCCGGACTGGAAGCTTGAAGTGTGGACTCATGTTCGAAGGTACGATTCTAAGGTGTCGGCAAGAAGGTGTTTGATGCTGTGGGAACAGATGTAGAGGACAAGGCAGAGGGATAGAGCAATGGCTCGGGTGCTACACGAAGATTGCGAACGGGGTGTTTGCCGCATGATTTTCCCAGCAGGTTTTTCTTCGACATCCAACGATTTCCAACTCACAAATAGTCCATCAAGCACTATCAGATAGAGTTGAAGAATTGCCTGAAGTTAGAGTCCCGCCGATGCTATCAGAACGCCATCCGATACCTTCTGACGAAGCGGTTAGTTTTCTCATAAAATTCTGGAGGCGTAGCTTCACGTTGTCATATTAGCTTTACATACCATAATGTATATACTCACTCCATAACAAATAGCATTGTTTTGAATCAGAAGCAGAGAGAATGTTTAAAAGATGATTTGATCCTGTTCAATTCAACTTCGAAGTTGTTCGCCAACTCAACGCCGACATAGTCATCAGCAGCATTGTTACTGCTTTTCTGCGCGTGAACCTCACTATCCAAGCTTTTTGAGCCGGCCAGAATCATTACTGAGCATCTCAGAATCCATTATGAGCAGGAGGTTGATGGTGAATTTTTTTGAATGTGGATGTCATGAAAGTGGTCTCTGATCACTACTGGTAGTAGCAATCAGAACCGGCATTACCACCATGTCCATTACTGTCTCATCCACTCCTTCCTCTTCCCTCAAGACCATCGTATTTATGTTCCTTGGTGTTAAGTCTGACTAATGAATGTGCTTCTACGTCGATATGACAGAATTAGCTCCAGTAATATGGCAGAACTGACCACGCGGTGAGTTTCTAACATATTGCTCGTATGCAAGATACTCTTGATCCGGTGGTCTCGGACCAATCGGAACTTCCCTATGCTAGTATTATATGTCTGTAAAATCATGTCCAAGGCAATCTATTGGGCGGATGGACTGGTATGTACTTGGAGTGAAGAGGGTGGTGAGTTTCGATACAATACCTCTCTATCGTTGAGTTGAAGTCCTTACCGCTTCAAATTTTCATAAACAACTAGTATAGATGCTACGATGCGGTACCCAGTTTTTTGACCATATTTCATGCTACGTGTGAGGGGTTTTGGCCATGCACTTTTGTAGCGCTCATCCGGAGATATTACCTTTTTCGGACTTATCTCCGACTGGTGGTGTTTGACTATCGTCGCCTTACACAAACTTGAAGATCAATCTTTGAGATAATTTGATATTACCTTCGTTTATGAAAACCAACAATAAAATATAGTGGATAGCATTCATCGCTACAAAGACATTGGACGTTGCTGCATTGAGGATGTATCGACCGGGTTGCCTACCAAATGTAGAAAGTCAGAACTTCGCCCTAGCTTCTTATTCTTCACCAACATTCAGAAAGTACATTGCGCAAAGGTAACGGTACCTACCAGGGAGTAGTTCACCATTATATCGGTTCAGAGATGGTCATACATAATAAACTTACACCTAATAAACGTCGGCGAAGAGCCCAGAAATGGAAGTGGGCGAGGAAAACGCGCGTTCGGTAACGTTGATGGGAAGGGCAGAGGTATTTAGGAATCCCACGGCTCGGAGCTGTAAACGATGACAGACCTCCGCCAACGGATGCCGTGAACTACGTGAGTGGGCGCTAACGAAGGGGAGCTCAGCCAAAGTCGAACTTGGACTGTTTTCGCCATGAATTATTTGAGGTAACCCGCGGCGCTTTCCGCGGGTGGGCACTATCAGAGAAAAATGCCATTAATTGATGGCCAGCTACGTGCAGTAGCTGCCCATCAATTGATGGCGTTCCGTGGGACACATAGGTGATTTGGCAGTATATTAGCACTCAAAATATGAACATGTAAGGGTTGAGCATACCGTTATAGGCCTGCAAAGAGTGAGAAAGGATCAAACGATGGTGGTCGTTTTGAAGTCATTTGCCGGCGGCAAATGCTCTTCCGCATTGACCACCACCATCATCGAAAGCGAAAGCTCATCTACCGCAGGTACGTCTTTTTTGGATCCCTGCTAGCATAATACGCTCTTAGTAATCCATATTTCCAAGATAAACGCGCGTTACTGTGGTCTTTTTCGCTGGTGCTCCAAGCTGTGAACTTGCCAACAGCTGAGGTTTTTCCAAAGACAGGTGCGTTTTCAAGGTTTCAAGGCTCCAACCAAGCCTCATGATCAATTCATTCCCTGATCTCATAGCATCAACATACCCTGACCATGCTTGAAGCATGAAAATCTCAATAACATATGGAAGGAAAGATCAAAGTCAACAACGATACCCCATGGTAATGGTATTCCGCGAGCATGGATCCCCAACGCGGAACTATGACTACGCCGCAAATACGATCAGTGCGATTTTCTACGTGAGTATCAGCTCCGCTGGCATGAACATCAAGCTTAGCTTTAATAGACGGTGCCTCAGAGCGCACAGCTGGGCCGCCTTTCGTTTTTTCTTCACAACCGTCGACACCTCGAGTTCAAAATATCCTTCTTCACTCACTCAAACAGCCCTTTCACTGACCATGCCCGGTGACTACCTGACAATGTGTCAAAGGGGCGCAAGAGATTGCACGGCGATTATACATAAAGGAACCCTCTCCGTTGAAGGTTCGACTAGTACCCCCAGCCCCGTTCTCTGAGCTCTCGAGGCCTTCAGTCGTCGGTCTTGCTGTAAATGCGTCTGTTAGCACCGTTGCTATCATGAGGCACCATACACGTCGACAAGATGAATTACAGTACCTTCTATCGCCGTCGAGATGTTCCTCTCGATCACAAGTCGCGGAGTTTTCGCAGCACGCCATTCCCTTATGACCTTGGGATGTAGACAGACTAAAGGACCAACGGAGTGCAAGATCTTGGATGTGATATAGTACGCTGCTGGTGTTCTTTTGTCCTTCCCTTCACTAATAGGACACTTTCTTCAATTCTCAAGGACCAATGGAACGAGTTGGATACCCGATCAGTGACGAAAAGTTCTCCAGCAGGCGTCACTTAGCCTGGTAACTACCACCTCAGAAACATGTCGTGTCAGTGTTCGTGTTTCTCATCTTCTCTTTACACCAAAACTAACGCTCCTGACAGTCAAGTAGCTTGATATGGTATATTACCATCGCTATGGACATACAAATTACACAGAACATGTACACTACCAACTGAATGGCACAATACAAACGGTTTGATTCGAAACTACGATAACAATTCATGGCCGGAACCAATGTACACGCAAATCATTGGGATCGTTTGTCGGATTCCATCCGATACGACCTGATACTCCATCTCCTCCCTCACTATCTCCCTGACGTGAAGAGCCTGTACCAGCGACGCGAAGGTCTGGAGGCTCGAGGATGACTAGCGAGATATTGTCACTGACAGTATGTACACCTCGATCAAAGTCCGCCGTAATGTCTTCAGCATTAACGATTCCCTGCTCTCCATGATCAACCCCGGCTGGTTCGCCTTGTCTTTCTAGTGATGAAGATGTGGCTTGAGCGCCATCCTCGGTAGCCTGTGTGAATTGATCTGGGTCGGTATCCGGTGATACGGCCTCTGTCGGTACAGCAGGTTCATCGTCTCTGGCTGAGAGATGCACAACCTCAGCTGCCTGAGCTCCATAATTGTTAGGGTGATTGGGTTCGGCACCTTCAGCTACCGTCCTTCTCGGCGCGCCTGGTCCACCGTTATCCGTTCGCAGGGGATCGCTCTCGTTGATAGCCTGTAACCCAGATCCACCTTGGTCGGCACTACCAGGTATCAACGTATCGCCTGCGAGATCTGGGACTTCACCCGTTGTGTCGATCTGAGGTCTATGGACCTGTATTTCGATGCTTTTCTCGACATTATCTGTTGATGGGTGCGATAATGAGCTTTCCTCGTCTTCGTCGCCAGGATCGTCAGGTTGTGGGCGTACGGTATCGAGGGAGTATTGGATAGATTCGAGTTGAAGAGGTTGGACAGAGGGAGGTAGATCTTCGCCCCGGCGAGGGCCCAGAGGTGCGAAGTAGTCGTCAGGTAGTTTGCCAACTCTCTGGACCTTCTGGATTGCTTCCAGCCAGCCTGGCCTGAATATCCAATCGTCTTCAAGTAGACTGTGACGGTACAATTGACGGATTAAGAACTCATTATGAATGAACCTAATGAATTCCTGCCCCTTTTTGCTCGTCAACAATACTGAAGGTTGATCACGATCCATGATATGCTCTACAAGGGCACTAACAAACGCCACCCGCTCTTGGTTGTGTCGTTCCTCGTCGTACCCTGGAGAGGGTTTCCAAGAATCTTCGTAATGTCGCAAGAGTCGGAGGCCTAGCTGTCGGAGTTGAGGTTCCTTATGTGACCATAGTGCAATGGCGAGAGGGACGGGAATGCAGAATCGGAGAGTTTTGGACATCCGAGTAAGCAAGAAGATATCCTCGATTCTATTGAGATAAACATTCTGAAAGATATCGGGAATGACTAAGAACCTCTCAACGTAAGCATTCCCAAGCTGGGACAGGAAAAGTAACTCGATTCCATCCCGGAAGTGGAGCAAAGGGTCGCCTATGACGGGCTTTGGCAGGGGCAGGAAATCAGTCGGGTACCTGAGGTATTTCCCAACATCCCTTTCACTCCCCTCCCACATCGCGATATCCCACCGATCCAGAACCGTAGAAATCGCCACTGATCGGGGAAGCGTTTTCAGTACATTCTCAAGATGGGGGACCATCGAAGGGCTATCACGAAACATTGTGACGGCCCACTGCAACGCCCGCAACTTGTACACCTGCAGTTCGAATAGGAAACTATACCGGGTGGCGAAGACTTTCTGGTCAAACTGTCTGACCACTCGGAGGTCAAATGTCGACCAAGTGGAGGTTTGAGCATGGACATGATCCCATAAAGGACGGAGGTGGGTTTTGGTGAAATTGTTGATGGCAGGAAAGTGCAGGAGCGGTTTGGGGAGTGTGGTGAAGAGTTTGTAGACGGCCCACGCTTGGGGAGATTTGTATGGGCAGATGAACTGGTAAGCCAACTGCCCAAAGTCATGATGGTGGTTGTAATTTTCATCTTCAGTGTCGATAAACTGGGCCTGATCGCGTGAAATTGTAATGGTGGGCAGGATTGTGGTGAGGAAATATAGCCCCACGCTCAACGAAATAGCAGTGAAGCATATGCCAAAAAGTATATGCTGTAGTGTCCACAGGAGATCCAAAACGCCAACAAAAAAGAATACCAATGCGAGTTCGAGAAGAATTGGGAGTGCCGACAGAAATGATGCTACGCCCCACTTCTCAAAACTATCTCGGCGTAGCTGTCGGAGTGCCAGATCTTCTCCTGAAGTTCGAGTTGGTACATCGCGCTGGTGTTCGCGTAGCCACTGCTTGCAAAGTAGACCAAACAGGGCTGACGTGAGGCTGAAGATGAGGGAAAGAAACCAAAAACAGTTTATTCGAATGGATGAAGCCTCCGGTGTGAATGGTGCCAACTGGGTCTGGGTTCCATTGAGTTGCTGGGAAATTTGGGTGAGAATGATGACGGTTGTATCTTCGCTGAGCCATTGGTACGACTCAATGAGAAATGCAGTGACAACTGCAGAAAAAAGACCTGCCTGTTCGTGGATTAGATTACTGTTTTTTTTTTAAAAAAAAAAGGGACGTACGAAAACCAATAGTGTGTCGATATCTTCCTTGTAACCAGCAATCATTCCGTCGTCGTATTTCTTGACTTCTGCCTGCAGCTTTTCGTATGCTGGTTCAACAACCTCTTTCTTCCACTTGTCTTCCTCCTCCTCCGTCTTCTTCTCCTTCTTCCTACTCTCTTCCTCGTCCCATTTCTGCTCCTTCTGCTCCCAATGCTCTTTCTCCAAGTCCCTTCCGAGCTGTTCATACGCCTTCCTCGTCCTCTCCTCTTTCTGCCTCCTCTCGCTATCCTCTCGGCTCAGGTCCTTGTCCATATAGCCGTGTGTGTAGTACAATGTCTAGATGAAATGCCGATTCCTTCGGCGTGACATCAATAGCAGGTGCACGTACGCGTTCAACCTCATGTGGTCAGTCTATAATAAGCTGATATCAGTGGAGCCATTGACAGGTTTTATTTTATTAGCACACCTTGAGCGCCGGACCATACTAGCTATCAACGTGAGGAATCCGCATGCCTTTGAAGTGACTGTATCGCTTACTCTGGGGATTCTTGAAATGGAGAAAGTGTTATTCATGGTGGTAGATAGCGAAGAAATGCCGGGCGCTTATTTCCTTGTTCTCCATGGAAGCGGTGGGACCTGGTGCCGTACTGACGGTCACAACTGGGAATCCTTTGTTGATCGATGAATGCTCGATAGAAGAATGAGTCATCACACGCCCAGCAGGAAGGCCAACTTGAAAGAAGATGGGAGCAAAAGCTCGATACTACTAGAACAATTAATATAATGCTCGTGCAGAAACGGATCGCTCTGTAGGATGTGTTCCCGCGCCTCCGAGTCTAAGCACCACCGTCAATTGGTTTTGAATTGGTTCCCAGAAATTCGTAGAACCGTACTGAAAGGCTCATGTTTTCTATCTGTCTCATTTGTGCTATTGCTAACGAGTAATACGGTAGCCTTACAAAACGGATTCCCCTCGAGACGTACTAATGATACAAAAACGTTACGTACCTCTGGTACACGCTCATCCAGAACAATATTAATCACCAGCCGACTCAGCCTAATCCCGCACCCTGCACCATTTTCTAGGTATCCCGAATCGTTGATAGACGTACCAGAGAATAGCGCCATGACTCCTGCAGCGCACCCAAGGACATTGAGGCGTGACGAAAAGGATAGAGTGCAGCATTTTTGACATTGTAAAGACGCGAGTCGAATACGAGTTGGTCGGAGGAAGCCTGAAGGCGAGACTACTAGCTATCGACGCATGTTTATTCCCTTGGTAAGTGCAGCTACAGTATTAAAGACAAAAAGCTATCAATAAGATATTCAAAGGTAAAACAGCTGGTAGATTCCTTACCTCAGGATGACATGTACGGAAAGAAAAACTCCAAGAGACCCGCGCTCTGATGAGAAAACGAGACCGGTACCAGGTTGGATGTGTGCAAGCCAAGTATTGAGTTGTTTGCACTCGGCGATAAGGCTTTCGCGTCAGCAAGACTACCTCCAACACCAGCCTATATCGAGGTGCCAGCGAATCTGTGGTAGACATAGACGTAGCTGTAACTGTAAACACCAATGAACGATGAGGATGTAAAGCCCGAAATTAAACAATGCTCCTTACCGGATAAGTTGAGGAACTGCGGAGACTCCGGATATCCAGGGCAAATCAGGCCGGTAGCGGGTGTTGAACGTTAATCGAGTTCTTCCGCCTGCATTAAGAATGATTATGAGCCGCTGACAAGGAAAGTGTATACAGAGAACTAACTGTACCTTCATTCATGGTTTTGATATAGGCTTCATCGAAGTGGGTTATGCGTTGTGCTTGTCTCTATCTGTTCGAAAGCTTCAACCGGAACCGAGTAGTAGCCAACGAATCAAGAATCACAATGACCAACGTGTGTGATACGCCGCTTTGCATGCGTGGTTTGCAATGCAGAATTGAATAGGACCGTGGCATGCAGAATCCCTGGTACAGCAATCTGCGAGCGCTTTGATCCACCCAACGAAAATGGGCTGCACGAGCCAACAGACCTCGTCATATCTCGGAATCTTGAGCAGTAATGGTGTATGGTAAATTGAACGGGATGCTGCCATTCTCATGAGCTAGATAATATAGGTTCATGGCACAGATGGCAGCCTCCATACGCTCTACATGCATGGGTATCCCAATCGATGGAAATGGGGAATCAGAACGTGTAGTCCTTAATTCTGAGATCTGAGCTGTCACTATGAAACACGCAGTATCAGTAAGATGTGTGGGGGAAAGCATTGAAAGATACTCACTGAAAGGTGAGGATAGTCTTCTATTCGCCTGTACTCTAGAATCCAACATCCAGCTCGTAACGGCGGGTAGTTGTGACGACTTGAGGTACCGATGTGTACCCAAGCGGCAGCTGGATGTCAACCTTGACGCTTTCGCGTCAGCAAGATGATAGCAAGGGGAACTACAAGAACACTCACAGCTTAACGCAAAGATACCCTTTCACCAGCCGAACCGCTTCATCTATACGGACTAGTTCCAACCCCAGCCTATATCTAGGTGCCAGCGTAACTGTAGTGGACGTAGCTGTAGCTGAGCGATGAGGGCTGTGAAGCCCGAAATCAAACAATGCTCCTCACCGGATAAGTTGAGGAGAACAACGGATTGCGGAGACTCCGGGTAATCAGGCCGGTAGTGGATGTTGAAACGTTGAACGTTAATCGAGCTCTTCCGCCTGCGTTAAGAATGATTATGAGCCGCTGACCAGGAAAGTCTGTACAGAGAACTCGGTGTACTGTACCTTCATGAATGGTTATGGTATAGTGGAATATGTGTTGTTCTCCTCTACCTCCGTGTTCAAAGGTGAAAGCCGGATCCGAGTAGTAGTCGAATCGCAATGGTCGACTTCACAGCAACTGTGATACGTATACGCCGCTTTGCTGGAGCGATAGAAACCGAAGGACGCGTGGTTTGCAATGTAGGGTATCGACAGGAACGGCGCCAGCGTGTTGTATTCCCGTTCCCGAAGAACATCCACAACTCTCGTGCATAAGGATATTAATGATTAAGGACGAATGTTTGGGTATCGACCCCGCGAAAATGGCGAGCTTCCAACCCGGCGTGTTGTATTTCCGGATAGAAGGTACATTGGTACCCCTCAGACAGAAGGTCCCTCGGAACCCAGAACCTTGAAAGCTCGGTGCTATATCCCCCATATCCCAACGACAACTGGCATTCTCACATCCTACGGCTCGGAAACCCAGGCTGACATCGGTGGAATGACCATTGAGTGTTGCGAGGGTTGATGAATGCCCGAACGACTACTCGCCGCCCAGGAATCTTTGAAGTACAGGATGGGGATGCGAGGTGTTGGGGTTAGGGTTGGGGTTGGGGGACGAATAGAAAATAGCGTTGGCACTCGTGGCTATTGTCATAATGGGTATGTGTGTTTGGGAGTAGGAGCGTTCGTTGTGACTGCAGGGCTTGAGTCCTTTTTCAGAGCTGTGTCAGAAAAACGCGTTGAAAAGGGGAAAAAGAGGAGACTACTCACCCAAGTCTGAAACACGAATTCTGACCAAACTCGATACCCTGCAACCTTCCTGCGCGCAATAACCCCCTCATCATCGACCACCGGACACCAGACACCGGGAGCTCTGTCATGCCTGGACAGCGTACGGGAGACAGGCATGGTTGGAGCAAAGGGAGCGGAAAAGCAACCAGTGCGCGATAGGGTGCAAAATGCAGCTGAGAGGCCGTTGGATAAGCTTTGTGAGGGAAAGGAGTGTAGGAGAAGATCATGGTGGAGGTGATTCGGCGGGATTTTGAGTACTGGGCAGAGGATGTGCAGTGTAGCCTAAGCTAGGCGTTTGAGCTTGCGTGGAGGATATGGAGCCGGGAGCTTGGGTTTGGTGTCTGAAGGCATCTTTGGGAAAGGAGCAGAGCATCATTGAGGGCATAAACATCGAGTTGTAGGCGTACTTGGGAAGGAAGAGGTGTAAGTAACGCGGCAAACGTTGAGCGAGAAGACGTACATACCAAATTCAAGAGGTTGGGTAAAAGGAGCGGTAAGGTTATCAGCGCACGATGGCATTGAGGAATCCACAAAAGCATCGGCTCAGCAGCAGAGCTAAGAGAGGGAAATGGAGTAGAGTGGAGGCGGTTCGGTGAAATTCTGGATGTAGCCTAGCCTAAGCGGGATACCTTATTCCGTGCCATGTCTTGGGCATTCTTCTGAGCTACTGAGTGATACTTTAGAACTCAAGACATGAAAAATGATTGAGCATACCGTAAAAGAGCAAGCAAAGAGACCTGGAAGAGATGGTGGTCGTTTTCAGGAAAGTCAAGCGCCGGCGGCGAGAGCTTTTCCACATCGACCACCACCATCATGAAAAGCTCTCAGGTACGTCTTCCTTACAATTCTAATACCGTAGCACGCTCTTAATCCATATTTATAAGGAACACCATGCATCACCATGACCTCTTTCGTCGGTGCTCAAAGCTGGCAGATTGACCAAGTACAGGTACGTTTTCAACGATTCTACCAAGCCCAAACTCATTCCAAGCCCTCATAGCTTCAATATCCCTCTTGAAGCCACCCACCATGCCCTGACTATGGAAGTCTCAGAAGATCAAGGTTAACAATGATACCTCACAGTAATGGTATCCCGCGAGCGTGGATCACCAACGCGGAACCATGGCTAGGCTGTCTACGTGAGTATCAATTCCGTCCACATGAAAGAAAAGATTTCTTAGCTTTAACCAGACAGTTCCTGTGGTACCGGTGATAGAGCTCACAGCGGAGCCGACTTTTGTCTCTCTTCATGACTACCATTACCTCGTCCTCAAAACACCGTTCTTCACTCACTCAAGGTGTACATGGATTAAAAAAAGTCTTATCGACCCCGGTGAAGACCTAGCGACGTGTCCATTGGCCGCAAGAGAGAGAGAGGAATCGTTATACCGGGGTTCTGCGGAAATGGTATGTGTGTTTTTTTTGTTATGCATTCGCTGAAGCTCACAGTACTCTCTCGTTCGCTTGAAGGAGCTTAATGGTTAGCATTACGATATCATAGACAGGGAATCCACCTATTGCGAAGATAGAACGATGTTCGTTACAACGTAAACCAGTCTCATTCGCACGAAAGAAAAGGGCGCATGAACGATTGACATTAGCTAGACCGATTCCCAAAGAACGCAAAGTGTAAACAGTACTATATATTTAAGCAACTGAGATAAAAAAAAGTGGTAAAGCAATCAACATCCATCATGGGTATCATCCTACAAGGGTATCATATATCAGAATCGGTATCAAAAGAAACAACGTCCACAATCATCAAAAACCAAATCAAACGCAACTCTTTCTACAACTTCATCCGTCTCCGAATCTTCATTCTCCCTATTGGTAAATCTTCTCGGTGGTGTCGGCGGCGTGAATCTAAAAGTCGGGACCTTGATGGGATCACTAGGTTCCGAAGGGGTCGCGAGGGCCTTTGAGAAGAGCCGACGCTTGCTGGTAATAGTACGCGAATGCTTCTTGTAATCTTCATTTTCCTTGTCGTTCTTCGATTCCTTTCGGCGACTTTGCTGTGCTTTGCGCTTGTCGACGATAGCACGAAGCATAGACGACATCGACGGCGATGGTTGTTTTGGTCGAGATAGATGGGGTCGCCTGGAATAGTAGGTGTCGTCGTCCTCGGAGTCTGACTCGAAGACGCTCTTCAGTGTCTCCTCAGGCTCGCATTCCACAATGGGTTCCTCAGCGACGAGTGGTAGTGAGAGAGCCGACGAAGGTGAAAGGTACTGTGAGTGCGAGTGCTGTGGGGTATAGTCGCTGGTTTGCTCGCTGCTCGATTTGAAGACGCTGGTTTGGACGGAACCGTAACGGAAGCATAGCAAGGAGGCGGGTTCGTCCTGTGTATATTGGGTGGAGGCGTCCAGAAGCTCGTCTGCGAGGGCTTCAGGGATGTCATCTGCGGTTTCGACGTCCGTGTCATCCTCGATGACGAAAGTTGTATCAGCGTCCTTGGTGTCGAGTTCTTCCACGCACTCAGCAGCCAAATCCATAAACGAAGGCGAGGAGACGAGGGCCGGTTCGTAGGACTCATGATACGCATATTCTGCAATCTGCGGTAACGACGGAGCAGTCACAATAATCTCGGGAACGTTTTTGGCGGCTGGTTCGTACATGTTCAAGTTGTCGTATGAGGTATCGAAAATGTACGGGTCATCTTCAAAGTTGTCGACGAGAGGTGTGAAGCCTGAACGGAAGGGCGCTGGCGAGGCGAAGTCTGAGATGAGCTCGCATAGGTTGGCAGCCCAGACCTCAAAGGAGGAAGATGCGACTACTCGGGCGCGTTCTCCAGCGGCGAATTCTTCGATTAGATCGCACAACGAGGAGGCCCAACCTTCGAATGATGAGGAAGCGATGAGGCCGGATTCTGGGTGCTGAACTATCTTGGGACTCGACATCGAGTCGGGCAGCATGGCCTCTGACCCAGTGTTGAGGTCGACACCGGTGAGGAGGCTGGGGGTGTCTTGAAGAACCAAACGTGGTACGGATTGGGTTTGAGTCTGGGCAACAGCAGCCTGAAGAAGTCAAGTCAGCCCCTAAAATCTGAGACAACGACGACGAGCAACTTACCTCGACATCGATGGGGCGGCGAGAAGCCATAGAGGCTCTCAGCCTGTATAAACCAAGGCCAGAGAGCGCGAAGAAGGCGATGACGGCAGTAGTGATGAACACGATTTTGAGACCGAGAGTTGCGGGGGCGTAGGTAAAAGGGGTCATTTTTGGTTCGTTGGTGGTGGTTCTGAGTCAAGAAGTGAATACAGGGCAAGAATGGAAAGCATGGTTTATATACCTCTCGATCGTGTTAGGCTTTGTTTGTCCAGGAATGCAAAAAATAGTAAAACAAAGCTGAGTTTATCGAGATTCTGTATTTTATTTATTAGTTATTCAGTGTGAATGAATTAGAGAATTACCTTTACTGGAAATCGCACCGAGCGGTGGTTGGTGAAGAGACTTCCGGCTGTGAAGGAGGTATGTCTGTAGTTTGAGGTGTATTGAGCTGAGAATCGCCATTAGAGAAATAACTCGACTAACTCACCATGACGAGAAGCACTATGAGCTCCCTTCAAATCTTGAGGGGATCATCATGTGCGTTCGTGGGTCGCAATGTACACCATATAGCCTCGATATGATCGCGATTCCTAGACCATACCGAACGTTGTGTAAACACAAGTCGCGTCCTATATGCAATGTCTGGGACGTGGTACATCCTAATACCAACGAAAAGCAACGATAAGCGACAATGGCGCAAAACGAGATGGTCAAGACCTCGTACAGTCGCAAACTATTCACTTGGACCATCTCGACTCCTAATAACACCAGCCATCTCGCAGCGAACAGCTCGTGTCCTTTTTTGGCACTTAAATCGGACGAATGTCTTGAGTAGTGACCAGTAGTCCGTTGGGCTGGTTCTCGATCCTTCCCATCCTGGAATGGAGCGCGTTGAAAAGCTCGGAATGGGTTTTGACCGCTGAATATCCGATCGAAAAGCGTGGATCTGGTCGTCCGCTAGATAACTAAAAGAAAACCGAGATGTTAGAAGAAGCTTTCATCTCGAATAGAAAGGGAAAAACGCGGAAAGAAAAAAAAATCAACGCCGGCGCGGCCAAACTTACATTTCCGAATACGATGCCTTCTTTCGACCTGGCCTTCATATGGCGGAGAGTCGTGGATATCACCTCCGCTTGTCCTACTAACCGAGTCCTTGCATCTCAAGGGGCGTACGGGAGATTGTGCTCAATGAATCGAAACGAAGGTCGTGGTCGCGAAAGAAGCGGTAAAAAAAGGCACGTTGCTTACTCTCGGGCCCGGGGCTGATGTCACTGCGGCTCTTCTACTCTTTTCCACCATGTTGAACGTTGATCTCTCAGGTTCACGCTCCCAGTGCTCAATCATCGGTCGCCTCGATTCAAGAGTGGGTTTCAAATCACTCTAGGCTTATGGTAGTCATTGACAATGACTGACTTGTTTTCTAGATACTGTTTTTCAGACTTCTGCCGGGACCATGGGGATGTTTTCTTCCTTTCGGTTCCTGAGGGTTTACATTCAAGGTGTTTATAATGTGTACAAGTCACTACATACTGCAGCCTCATATAGAGCACATTACCTCGAGGATCGGAACTGAATGATAACCAAGAACATTCTCGTCAAGGGCAGAACCGGTGCATACGGAGATGATTAGGATCGTTTATCACGTTCCATCCTCGCCCGCCGTCTCCTCCACGGACTCCTTGATTTCGCAAGGAACCGGGACCTCCGATGTCATCCACTACATGTTCTCCGTGATCATCTCGAGTAGATTCATCTCCCGTTGACAGTGCAAAGACGGTATGAGCCCCATCCTCGGTAGCCTGATCTGGGTCGATATTTGGTGGTGCAATACCTCTCGGTACATTGGGTTCGTCTCCTTCGGTCGATAGAGGTACCAATGAACCTTTGGCGAGACCCTCGGTAAGCTGAACTTTAGAGTCTCCATGATTGGCACCCCCAGCTACCGTTCTCGTCGTTGCGGCTGGTTCGTTGTTGTTCGGTGGCAAAGCGGAATTCTCGTCCGTAGCCTGCAACCCCGAGTCACCTCGATTGTCACTATTGGATGCTCCGAGATTTGGAATTCCGCTCGTTGTGTTACCACAAGACCCATGAACCTGTATATCAATGCGTTCATCAGCATTATCCGCATGCGGTGTTCTTCCTTCGTCTTCGTTCTGATAAAGGCTGAATTGGGACGGTACGGTACCAATGGAGTATCGGATAGGTTCATCCTGCGGTAGCTCAAGCTCAAGGAGAAGTGAATCGTCGTCGCGTTTTGGTAAGGGTACAAAGTAGTCGGAAGGTAATTGGCCTACTTCCACGACCTTTTCGATTGTGTTTTGCCACTCAGTCCAAACGAAAAGGTCTCGATAGAATCGACGGTTTATCATTTCGTTATGAATGAACCTGATAAACAACTGCCCCCTTCTGCTTGTCAACAATGCGGAAGGTCGATCCGAAAAGCAAATATGCCTTGCGAGGGCATTAGCGAACGCAAGCCGCTCCTTGTCGTGTTTTTCCTCGTCGTAACCTATCGAGGGTCGCCAAGAATCCTCAAAGAATTGCAGGAGGCGGAGACTCTGCTGTCGGACCCAAGGATCCTCGTGCGACCATAGCGCAGTGGCAAGAGGAAAAGGGATGAAAAACTGAAAGTTTCTCGATGATTTTGGGAACTTCTTGACAAACTCTTCGAGTTCGCCGAGCAAAATAGTATGGGAATGACACTCCGCATAGATATTCCAGAGCCGGTGCCAGAATAACATCTCGATGCCCTCCTGAGAGTGTAAGGGGACATCGCTTGTGATAGGCTTAGGCATGGATGGGAAATGATCTGGGTATCTGAGGTATGTACCGATATCCCACTTCTTCACCTCCCACATCATGATATCCCACCGATCAAGAGCAGCGGATATCGCGACTGAACGAGGAAGCGTTTCCAAAACGTTCTCCAAATGAGGAATCATCGATGGGCTATCACGAAATATTGCAACGGCCCACTGCAGCGCGCGCAGCTCGAAAATCTGTAGTCGGAAAGGGGGAGCTAGCTTGGAGAGAAAGACTTCTTGGTCAAACTGCCTGACCACCCGAAGGTCAAACGCTGACCAACTGGTGGCTTGAGCCTGGATGTGATCCCATAAGGGGCGGAGATGGGTTTTAGTAAACCTGTCGAGGAAAGGAATGTTTAGGAGAGGTTTTGGGAAGAGTTTGTAGATCGCCCATGCTTGTGGAGACTTGTATGGGCAGACGAACTGGTAAGCCAACTGACCAAAGTTACAGTAGTAGCCTTGGACTGCTGGGTCCCAAGTTCGGATAAATTCCTGATCGCATGGAATCGTAATGGTGGGCAGGATTGTGGTGAGGACATACAGCCCAACGCTTAGTGCAATTGCAGTGAAGCATATGCCAAAGAGTAGAGGCTGAAGAGCCCATAACAAATCCAAAACACCGATGAAGAAGAATATCAGTGCGATTTCGAGAAGAATTGGGAGTGCTGATAAAAATGAGGCTATGCCCCATTTCTCGAAGCTATCTCGGCGCAGCTGTCTCAGCGCCAGATCCTCTCCTGGCATCCGAGTTGGTACGTCGCGCTGGTGCTCTCGTAGCCACTGTTTGCAAAGCAGGCCGAACAGGGCAGATGTGAGGCTGAATATGAGGCTGAGGAACCAAAAACAATTGATACGGATGGACGATGCCTCTGGTTTGAACGGTACGGATTGACTCGGAGTCTGGGTTCCATCGAGCTGCTGAGAGATTTGGGTGAGGATTATAACAGTGGTGTCTTCGCTGAGCCATTGGTATGATTCGATGAGAAATGCAGTGACAACTGCAGAGAAAAGACCTGCCTATACGCAAATGAGAAAACTGTTTGAAACATGAATCTGCACGTACAAAGACCAGGAGAGTATCGATGTCTTCCTTGTAGCCGACAACTAATCCGTCGTCGTACTTCTTGACTTCAGCCTGCAGTCTCTCCCATGATCGTTCCGAGGCTGCCTTTCTCTCTCCCTGCAGTGGTTCCTTCCCTTTCTCATATTTCTTCTCCTCGTCTTCTTTCCGCGTCCACTGCTCCCACTCGTGTGGTATCTGGTTCATCTGATCCAGTCTGAGTATGCCATCCTCGTCCCTTTCAAGCTGCTCCATCTTTTCCTCCGAGTCGGTCTTCTTCGCTTCCTTGCTCAACTGGCAACGCCATGTAAGCAAATATTGACCAAACAGCGAGGAAAAACACACCTTCGAGCCATTCCTTGATCCTCTTGTCGCGTCATGGTCCTAGCAAGGTCGTGAGCATGGAATAGTATAAGATTTTCCTTGAAAAACTAACCATATCCCAGGGTGTAACTTCAGCCCCACAGTCCATTGCAGTACTGATAACAGTCATGCACGTCGAACGTCGAACGCTGCGTTTAAAACGTATCAGCGGGGATTGAAATGTTTGGACCCTTGAGGCCTGATCTTGGCCTGATCATTGTCAAAACTTTTTCAAGAGCGGCAAGCCCTGCTAGGCTACCAATGTTTTGAAGCTTCGATGGGTTGAATAACATCGATGACGATTCTGTTGAATGCGCTGAGGGGCTGAAGCGCTGAGGCTTCGAGGAAGAAAAGGGAGACTCAGAGATGGTCATTGACCGAAAGGCTCCTCGTCCCGCGGTGGGCGCTTATGATCACACCTCGGTCATACCCAGAACCAAACAAGCGGCTGGATAGAGCGGATACATCTGAATACACTCTAAAGATATGGCTCAATATTTGGCAAATCTGATGACAATTCCCAAGCACGTTCGTAAAGTAAGGTATCGGTACAAAAGGTTCTACAAGCGAATTCCGAAAGCAATGGTTCAGCAAGTGGGGGCCCAGAAAAACATGTATAAATGTCCAGCGTTAATTTTTGATAGGCCGCGTTGATGAAGAAGGGAAAGAGGTATTAGATGATGTAGAGTCTATAGGGCTAGAGTATTCTGACAGTCCTTGTATAGGTGCTCTTCTTTCCGAATACTCTGGTGGCAACTCTATCGGCGGCATCGTATCTTCGATATCGCGATGGACGATATAGGTTGATTGACTGCGTGCTTGATTGGAGCTCCCTTTTGATCCAGATGTGAACGACGTAAGTGGCGCCGACTCTGGGAATGAAGAACGGGAGTCCCTATCGGATTGTGAAGTGAGCGAATGTGGGGGGCGCATGGGGGGATAGCCTTCGGCGCCTAGGGTAAAAGGTGAAGAGACCATTTGTTGCGAGGAACGATTGGCCTCGGGGTGGAAAGGTTCTACGCGATAATGTTCGGTGAGATCAATGCTTCGAGGCCGTTTCTTGGCATTGCGTCGTCTACACAGACACCATATCACCCCTAGCACTATAACACCTACTACAGCACCACCAGCTGCAACACCAGCTATGGCCCCTGTGCTGAGGGTATGTTGTGAATCATCCGGAGTGACGGTCGCTGTTGAAGACGTAGAGAACGACTGGGATGAAGATGTATCCGTGCCTGTGGGCAGACAGGATGAATCGTTCGAAGGAAAGACTGTTCTAAGCGTATCCGTGCCACCACGTCTACCTTGAGAGTCGGTGACTGTGAATGCGACTTGTGTCTGAGCCTTCAAGTTGGCAATCCAAGTAAAGGAAGGTGCTGAGGGTGGATTCAAAACAAAGGAATCATGTCCACCTGGGATATATCCCTGTGAGAGGCGGGTCAGCATGATGTTTTTGTAAATTATTGCAGTGACATACATAAATTGTCAAAGGAAGGACAGCCCCATCGAACAACGTGAAAGGATAAGGCCTGCGGAATAAAATCTTGGTAAGATCGAGGGAGATATGACACCTGCAATTCTACGCACTTGCACTGTTCAAGGGTTTCGTCGGTGGAGAAGAAGAAGTCGTTTCCTGATAGAATGGAGAATAAGATTTCGGCTAACAGGCGCAATTGAAACACACACCTGGTAAAGTTGTATTGCAACTCTTCCCCGTCTGCGTGTCTCCGACTGTTAGCACATTCGACGTGCCCCCACTCAATGGCCCTGTAGCATCCGACATCGACAACATGATTTGGGTTCCTCTCGGTACAGGAAGCTGTGTTGTAAATGTTCCCTTATTGTCGCTGAAGGAGTCAGAGGGAATGCTGATATTGATATTGGCTGCATGAATCTGAAAGGCAAAATCTTCAGATTCGGAATGAAAGAAAGCTCGAAGCCACGAACCGCAACGATAATGAGGCTAAATGGAGGCGTGCCGCCTGTAAACACGTTGTTAACGGTTGCCATGAAAGCAAATACACAGTCAACAAAAGCTCACCTGTCCACGACACGCTCAAGTCATCGCACTGGAATGGAGACCCCGAAGTTGTGAAGCTGAATCCTAACGCGACATCGAGAAAAATTGCGACATAGAGCCAAAGACAAGATAGGAGATGAGCCATGGAGCAGGAACTTTGTAGATGCTAGCGACCTCCCAGCGTTCGGTTGGGGACGCTACACTACCCCAGTGACAGGTCCTGTATGGGATGATGGTGGGGGATGAGGAAGAAAAGGTTGGGTAGCATCGCATGCAACGATGACGGGACCCAATATATTTTAGGCCTGTTCCATTCCGCCCGGATTTCCCAATGGAGCCTAATGTGACCGGCACAATAGAAAAGCCGACCCTGAAGGCCTGACATCCCATGGTAACAGCTTGGATATCGATACTCATTACACAGTACAGGGATGGTGTCATTTTCGACTGGTTTGGGGTAGAATAGTCATACCTCAAAACATGTACTATGTCGTATGTACAACTACTTGAGTTAGCCCAAGGCTGAAAGATGGGATTACCCGAGGCTGAAGAACGATCTTTCCGCAATCTAGAAAAAGCTCCCGGTGGGCTTCACGGATACCGAACTCGCGAGGTGCTCGGAAACTAGAAACCACGGGAGAATACTCCAAAAGGGGCCCACGGAAGTACGTGCACGCACGTATATCGACTAGTAACGAACGAACAGTGGGTCCCATTTCGAGGTCGCCACTGAGGCATAATGACGAATGTCTCTAAACAAACCAAAACGAAAGCAGCGTGAGTGGTGAATGTTCAATGCTTGTTGATCATAGCGACGCACAAATAAAGTGGAGCTGGAGTAGAATTGAATAACGTTTGTTAGATAGGAAGGATTCAGCAGAGATGTTCATGGTTCACGGAGGATACCCCATGATTGTGGCGTCACGTAGAGCGATACACAAGCTGTGATAGAAGCCTCCATATCAATACACCATCGTTGACAAGTATCCAGATGCCTACCAGTGAGCGCTGAGCGCTAAGCTTCCGACAGATCTTTTGATGATCAAAACACCTATACAGCGTTGTACACCTCGGCCAGATGCCATTGCAGTCACCGAAGAGAGCCCGGTAGAATTAAATTGGGTTTGCATAGACTTGCATCGGCCCTTGGATATATCGTCAACGAAGAAAGATTTTGTATTATACTATTCCCAAATTTCAATATACGTGAACATTTGAACTGTCGGTCGTTATCATAGTCCAGCCAAAGAATATACGTCTATCCGAATCAACACCACGTTTAGAAGCACTCTACATATGGATCGTGAGTAATCAGGATAAAAACAAAAACAAAAAACACATACTGCGGTGGACGATTCCAGGTCCAGACTCGTCGTATTCTTGCTTCGAGCACCACAAGTTTTGGAAGGTACTAAGAGAAGCAAGAATGGAACCACCAATCCAGACGGAGTACTTTCGCTCGGGAGGAGCAACAATCTTGACCTAGACACGAGGTGATGGCGATCAATATAAGTGACGTACGCCAAGCGAGATGACACATACCTTCATGGACGACGGCGACAGCGAGGTCAACTCCTTCTGCATACGGTCAGCGATACCAGGGAACATGGTGGTACCACCGGAGAGGACAACGTTTCCGTAGAGATCACGACGGATATCGAGATCACACTTGAAGATGGAGTTATAGGTAGTCTCGTGGATACCGGCGGCTTCAAGTCCGAGGAACGCAGGCTGGAAGAGTGCCTCGGGAGCACGGAATCTAAAAGAAAACACATTAGCATAGAATGTAGAAAATCAGCGGGAGTAACTTACCGCTCGTTACCGATGGTGATGACCTGGCCATCAGGAAGCTCGTAGCTCTTTTCAAGAGCAGAAGACTGAGCAGCGGTCTGCATCTCCTGCTCAAAGTCGAGAGCAACGTAACAGAGCTTTTCCTTGATGTCACGGACAATTTCACGCTCGGCAGTGGTGGTGAAGGGGTAGCCACGTTCCATCAAGTTTTTGATCAGGAAATCGGTCAAATCACGACCAGCCAGGTCGAGACGGAGAATGGCGTGAGGAAGAGCGAAACCTTCGTAGATGGGCACAGTGTGGGTGACACCATCACCAGAATCCAGGACAATACCAGTGGTACGACCAGAGGCATAAAGAGAAAGCACGGCCTGAATGGCAACGTAGAAGGCGGGGGCATTGAAGGTCTCGAACATGATTTGCGTCATCTTCTCCCTGTTGGCCTTGGGGTTTAGGGGAGCTTCGGTAAGGAGAACAGGGTGCTCCTCGGGGGCGACACGGAGTTCGTTGTAGAAGGTGTGATGCCAAATCTTCTCCATGTCGTCCCAGTTGGTGACAATACCGTGCTCAATAGGGTACTTCAAAGTGAGGATACCACGCTTGGACTGCGCCTCATCACTGTACAATTTTCATTAGTTGGTGTGGATGACGCGACTACGGCTGGCGCTCACCCAACATAGGAGTCTTTCTGACCCATTCCGACCATGACACCCTGGTGACGGGGACGACCGACGATAGAGCTAAGAATAACATGAGCCCGAGTGCTATCAAATTGGGAGCTAAAGACACACGGAAAAACAGCACGAGGGGCATCGTCGCCTGCGATAGGGAGGCTTTGAGCTTAGACACGTCGAACAGGAGCATCGACCTTACCAGCGACTGTAAACGAGGAATATCAGTGTCAGATCATCGTAATCAGTGGAAATCTGCCAACTCACAGCCAGCCTTGCACATGCCGGAACCATTGTCGATAACCTGGCAAAAGGGGTCATTTTACGTCTTGTACAGCAAAATAGAGGTCCACAAACGAGGGCAGCGACTTCGTCTTCCATTGTGGAGGTTGTTCGTTAAAGTGAAAACGTTGAAGATGGGGGTTGATGGGAGAGAAAACTGTGGGAAATGAACGGAATTTATGTAAATTAAGACGCAGCCAATCGGGGCGGTGCACGCGCAGCAGAAAAGATACCGAGCAGAACGAGGAAGACGATGAAGATAGTCAGCGAAAGGCGTTCGTCACTGTGTAGGACGATGACGAGACTCACCTGGGGATAGTCGTTGACGTGGAGGGATTGGGCAAAGGGGAAATTCAATTCAACCCCCGATTGGCTTATCCCGCCTTATTTAGGGCAGGCTTCGGCATTTCCCTTTTATAGGAGGTCGACACAGCCACTTCTTCCGTATCTTCCACAGCTATTTTGTCCTTGCGCTCTTGCTTGCGCTAGAAGACGGTATTGCGAGGAAGACTCATCTTTGTGGCGATTTTTTGGGAACATTATGCGTCTTTTCCCCTTTCGCTCCCTAGAAATTTCGGATGCTCAGTCAAGCTACCGGGTTGGGATAGCTGTCCATGTCGTTGGATCGGCTGCACCAACGAAACCACAACCACGCCCCCCAACTTAGACGTGGACCCATCGAATACGCAGATCAGACACGTCAGGTACGCCCAATGGTCCTTTTAAACCGTACAAGTTCTCAAAGTACCCTCGGTTTGCTTTCACCTTCTTCCTAGGTTCCATGCTGCACTTGGTCTTTTTTGTTACATTCACCGCCTTCTCCGCATGCTACGTCGTGGGTGGTTCACAAGGTTCACCTATTGCTAATTTCTCAGGCACTATCACGGATTAGGTCGCATCTCATGGCATCCCGGTCACTCGCACTGGTCCTGATATTGTCGGCCGCTATGACGCCTGGAACTACCGAGGATGTTATGTGTAAGCTTTTTCTACCATCCCTTACGCCTGGTCGTATTTACCAACGTTATATCACAGAGACAATCCTGAGCGTATTCTTTCTGTCCAGCAAGATCTCTCAGGAAAGACGACCGTCGAAGCTTGTCTTGACATCTGCGCCAAACATGGATACCCGATGGCTGGCGTCGAGTTCGCTGATCAGTGCTGTACGTCACACGTCTGCTATCAACTCGTCGGGGTGGTGCTTACAGGCTAGGTAGTTTGCGGTACCGCACTCGCTCCTCAGGCTACCCTCGCAAGCGACCAAGGACATGCCTGTGATATGCCATGTACCGCCAATCCACGTCAAGTCTGCGGCGGTACCTACGCTATCAATGTCTATGAACATGCCGAAGCTGTAACCACGTACGGAAGCTGGACATTGGTCGGGTGTGCTGTGTGCGTTATACCCTAACTCCCAAGTTCTTTGGACATTTATTTAATATCTTAGCAGCGAACCCCGATGGCATGGAGGTCGACCTCGAAACTTGCCTTTTCATCCAAATCAAGAGATTCCTTTCTCCGAAATGACGGTCGAGAGATGTCTCATTGGATGCCAAACTTCCGGATATACTTGTGCTGGTCTTGGATATGGACAGGAGTGCTGTAGGCTCATTCTTTGTCCTCTGCCTGCTCAAACTCAATCGATCATAGGGTGCGGAAATTGTCAGCCATCGTCCTTCAACTATGGGTTGTTTGACCAATGTTACCTGGGATGTGCTGGTAACACTCGCGAACTCTGCGGAAGTGGCGAAGGAGAGAGTTGGAAGATGATATATACCCTTGGTGAACTTCACACTGGAGGCGATGCCGGGCATAGTGGATGGTCTGGTTGTGGATGCTATGAGTAAGTTCTTCCTGATTGCTACTCCACCACCTCGTTAACAGTTCGCGAATTACTTAGGAAACCTCGTTTGTGAGTTGCTATACCAGCATCATACTTGAATTTGTTTTACCAATCCCCGCTTTATTTGTAGAGAAGGCGTCCTCTACGATCTTCTTCCTGTGGAAGTGGTTCTCGGCCATGAGCTCACTATTGAGTCGTGTCAAGCCCGGTGCTTGGCTGCCGGACACCACGGCTGCTCCATTGAGGAAGGGTACATCTGTCGTACGTGGTCTCACTGCCTTTAGCAGGGGATCGTCGGTCTAACTAGCAACTACAACGTGCAGGTTGCACTCCGTCCGCGGACAGACTTTTAGAAGGCTTGTCAGGTTGGCTCAGACTTCCTGGTTGGAGATGCAATGCTCAGTGTCCCGGCAATACTGGCGAAACTTGTGGTGGCTCTGGTTTACTACAGGCGTATACTTATGATCTTATCCGATAGATAGTTTACTTTATTTGCTAGTAGCGGGAACTGGTCTTTACTGAATAAAAGTCATTCACAAAGCGTAGGACTGTGACTATAGCTGAATCTCCCGACGGTTCTTCGCAAATAGAAATACAGCAAGTTCAAAAAAAAAACCAACAAACGACCATGAATTGAATTGGCGATGCGGTACTCGGAGTCGGCGCTTAGTGGTCAAGCGCCAGCAAATTTGCGCGGCGCGCGAGTGTGACATAATGTCACACTCGCAACTGTCTTCTCTCTAGTGTTGAGTGAAAAACTCGCCCGGACTTTTTGACCGGGTCAAAAACTTGGCCACGATTTCGCCGGGTGTTATTAACCGTAATTTACCCACACGTGACCTAAAATCATGCCATTTTTCATTTTTTCTCCTACGAGGCGGGGATCGCGATCCCCTGCGCAAATGGCCCTCAGGACTTTACAGGAGTTGAGCATGGTCAAGATGTGCTTTACCATTGGTATATTGATAGTTTTTGTATACATAAGATGTTGGAATTCTAAATATAGATGTCACTAGACAAGTTATTTTCACTTTATTCCGCCTATGCCACAATTACTAAGAAAGCAGACATACATAGAACAGTAGCTTTAACCTGCTTGTACCACCATCTACTGACAGTTACTGACACTGACTGTGCAGTTATTTCTAGTTCACTTAGTATCTATTCTCGTACCTTTAGCATTATCTTTTATCCCTCACTCATGTATAAAAGCTAGACAGAAAACCCTACATACATCATCGAACAGAATTGAATCACATAAGTTTATCTTGTGTTATCTCAACCCCTCTGGTCATCAGCTATCGTTTATTCGCGCTTACCTGCGCTATCGCTGCTAATAGAGTTCAATCTAAAACTCTGACAGGTTATGGGCCCCGGTCTATAAACCTTAGCCGAACCAGAGTAATACCGATTTCATATTGGTATAGTGGCGAGTTTGGGACGCCGTAATATCCCCAAGGACAAAGAACCAAGATTGTACATCGAGTGGCGAGCAGGGACGCCGGAATATCCCCTACCCAAAGCAAAGGACTATTGGACTAGTGTATGTCCGATAGAGGTAGCCGTTATCAATCCAGAAGCGGTACCCCAGTACAAGGAACGTTCAACCCAGAACAAATATTACGAGGATCTAGGAACCCTAGCAGAATCCTAGCAGCAACCTACACCAGTAGGCAGTAAAACAGGCAGTCCATCGGACAGCAACAGAGCATAATCATCACATCCATCGAGAAACCCATCGCGTATACCTTTCTAGGAGACAGAGTCCCAGTTGGGAGGATTGCACACGCCACCAGCATCTTCCGCACAACCCACACTTCGAACAGATTTAATCTGTGTTCATGGCCACATCAGTTCAACGTCGACGAACTACGAGATTGTATTTAAATCTCAACAAACGAAAAGTGGGAGCCTTTGCGAAGAACAACCGTGTCCAAACAAAAGAAATCGAGTCAGGACTCCAAAGGAAGCGTTATAGTTGGAAATTTTTAGGGATTGTGATAGATCAGAACGCAGGAAGTAGTTCGAGGAAACGTCCTACGAACAACAGTACCAGAACCACAGCATTAGTATTCCCCACCAGCGGGAACATCAGCTTCACAGGAAGAAACTGTTTTTGAAGAAGAAATCGAACTTGGAAAGAGTTCGAACAAGGATTAGGATTTGGTGAAGAATCCGATAAAAAGAAGAACAGGACCTAGAAAAGGACCAAGAGCAGATAAAGAAGACTCAGAACAGGAATCAGAAGGGATACTGAAAAACCTGTATCTGAAGAAGACAAAGGAACACCTGCCGACGAAGAGAAGACGATCAACCAGAATCGCCCAGCATAGGTCCCAAACCCAAACCGAGAACACCATCTCCCAAGAGAACCACCAAAGGAAGAATCATTTGATTCAGACGAAGAAGACGATATGGCGTCGGCGCTGCTGGAAAAGCGTGAATTAAGGCATTCGATAAAGGCCAGATTTTCATTTTTCTCAAGCATGATTTAGGGATGGGCGAATTGTCCATGGAGGGAGTGGCCCTTCAAACAAGGGTATATTGACAGAGCTACCAGATGGCCTTTCCCTGTAGTGAGGGGAGAAAAGGGAGGGTTATGGGTGGTATAGGGAGCGGCGGGTGATGGGGGTGTGGTGGGAATGGATGAGGAGGGTCACCGAGGATGCGGAGAGAGGTTTGGGGGTGGTGGGGGAGACGGGGAGGGAGGCCCGGATATAGTGGGGGATGGGAGTACGAGATGCTAGCGCTCTGGGTGGTTCGTGGTCGTGAGTGGTTGGAAGGATCTTGATGGGGGGTTTGTGTTTTATTATAGGCAAGGTGTTTGTTTGTGAGAGTTGTGGTAGGTTGGCGTGATCTCAAAATAAGAGATGTGGGTTGCAAGGGTTATGGAGTTTGTGGAAGTGTGGGGGTACAGGGAGTAAGATAAGTGTGGACGAACTGTTGGGAGTGGTGGCGAGGGAGTGGGGGGGGAGGTGGGGTTTGGGAGGTTGGGGCTTGAGAGTTAACTGAAAAAGTTCCTAGGCGGGGGGTTTCAGGATCTTGTAAAGGAAGGACATTTCGCTTTATAAGTAGCAGTTTATTTTTTAGTGGGGGGTGATAGAATACCGGGGCGGGGGGGATGGGAAGGGCGGGGATGGAGGTGTCAGTAGAGGTAGGCGAAGGTTCAAGGGAGGGTTTTATTTATATTATTTATTGTGGGATTAAATAAGGATTGAGGACAACACAATACAAAAGGTATGGATGGGGCGCGTGGTGGGGAGGGGTGTCGAACACATTGGACCGAAACTATACTCCGCTAATGTCCGACTATGTTCCAAGGTCATCATGCACATCGAGGATCTTCTCGAGATCAATATGAATTGGAAGGATTGAAGATCAAAGTTTTCGGAGGTTCAATTCAAGATCCGCCCTCATAGGCTTCAGTGCCAAACTAACTGACTGCACAATCACTGCACTGGTACTGTTTGTAAACAAACCAGGAGGATTTGACAGTTGATTCACTCATCCGTGCAATCTCGAGCAGAAGCCAGTGGGGCAGACATACGGAAACATCCAGAAAGGGAAAATGCATTATTACCGAGATCATTCCATAATAGAGCCGAGGATTTAATAGCCAGGAAAGGCCGGAGACAATTTAATGATCCGACAGGGCAGAGATAACAAGATAGGAAGAAATCACATGTTTCAGATTGTCAAGGAAAAGGCATATCACCGCAGAAAATGTCCGTTCCAAAGCCTAAAACCAGGAAATCAGATGATGAATCTGTAGAATCAGAACAATCTGATTGAAGACAAGCCGACAAACCAGAGAAAGGCAAGGAAAAGATCACAGTGCAAATGAAAGTGCTGTGAGAGCTTAGAAAAGGAAATATGGAAAAGGCAATCATGGGTTAGCAAGGGAAAATAAGGGCCGTAGAGGAAGTTGTGGCATTCACTGAATGGACATATGAAGAAGAAGAACCCACAAATCCGTGTCGAGCAGAGACAAACCTGGAGGCCAAATCCCAAGGAAAGGATAAGAAACAGCATACATGGCTGTGGAAATCGACACCACGATGGCCACAATGGGCGATTTACAGACCCGATTGATAGCAAAGCGATCATATGCAGAGAAAATCAAATGGATCTCAACAACCCATCAAGAAGTCTATATAGGACAACAGAAGAATCAACCACAGACAACTACAGAACCCAAGGACCATTTAAATTCATGGGAGGACAGACTTTG